>JAKGSA010000413.1:0-29856 GCA_033558755.1 Philaethria dido | reverse complement strand
GTTTTTTCATTTCTTGGAGTGGGAATCGAACCCACAACCTATCGCGTTTACAGTCCCACGCTTGTGCCTCTGCGCCACGACAGGCGTTAAAAGATGACAGGCATAAAAACGATACAGTCGAATTGAGAACCTCTTTCTTCTGAAGATGGTTAAAAAAAAATAATTACACGAAATAACGAGTGGCTTAACCCCAAAAACAACTAAATTTATATTGTAATCTTTCTTATATCATCTATATTTATTACATATAAATTGTAGTAACTAGAGTTCCCTTTGGCGCGTCAACAACGCGTTATCCTTAGCAATATATGTGTCACTTTATATAAACATGGATGTCAAACCATGATTGTGTGTGTAACATTTTATTTTAATTTAATATACTTTTAATGCATTATTTAAAAAAAATATTAGCATTCTGCACTTCTCTATATAAACTATAATTGTGCCAAGTTTCATGCTCCTCAGTCCGCTTAATTTTCGTAAAAAGGGATACAAAGGTTTTCTTCACGTAAAATATATTTAAAAGTTTGTAAATAAATATTATTATTGTCATTAAGTTACAAAATAGCACAATTTTAAGCTTTAAAATCCTAAAACAGGCCGTTAACCATACTTCCTCTCAATGTCCAGTATATAGACTGACACAAGGAAGGAGGTGGGCGAGTATTGACGGACAATTCAATTAAGTCCTTACTTCCTGTACTACCGCCCGACTTATTAGGCTGAAACTACACTGGTTAACGTTTATTATGTAATGTATGTTACTCAAAGGGCTTATAATTACACCTCTCTCCTAGAGAGGTAAAACGCGGAGTTAAGTTCCGCATTTCAACAGGCAATTAGCTTAGAGAGAGACCAGAGAACTCCGTGTGTTAATAATATGTTCTTTTCTACCCGGAGTAAAGTGTTAAATTTTGAAAATTTAAACGTGACCATTGCGACTCAGTTACAGAATGTTTGAATGTCGATGGTAGTCAGTTCAATTCATACCAGGAGGAATTTTTATATGTTATTAATATTATAAATACGAATGCGATGGATCGATATTCGTTAATCTTTCTAGCAAAAAGTACTGAACAGATTTAGATGATATAAAGACTTTTTATAATTTAGTCATAGATGACTATTGACATGAGGCAATCATGGCGCAATTGGACAGCGTCAGACTATAAACTGGATCGGTAGTGGGTTCGATTTCCATTTGGTGTGTGATTATATTTAAATTTCTCCGCTCTGGAAAGAAAAATCGCGGCGTTGAGTTCCGCCACTAAATAAACAATGTCTCGAATCCAGGCTGAAAGCAGTGGATTGCGTGTCTTAACACTAGGTTCACTCTGACTACTCTAACCTTTTTTGGCCATAGTATAACGGTTATTATCTACCAAATATATTATAACGCCTGTCGTGGCACAACTGTGCGACTGTAAACACGACATTCGATTCCCACTCCAGGAAATGGAAAAGTTTAAAATTTTCATTTCTTGGTTTTGGTAATAAGGCAAAACACTGTGTTGAGTTCCGCCACGCATGTCTCGATTCAGCGGAAAGTGGGGAACGGAGTGTCTTAACACAAGGTTGAGAACCTAGTGCTAAGACACTTTCCGGACGGTTTCCTCTGCCTACCCTGCTATATGCGGGATACAGCGTGAGGCTAAAAAAAATATATAAATTATGTTTATAAACAAGTAAAATTTATCCTTAATAATTTTATGGATACGGAGGTACGTAACAAATAGCTTTCCGTACCCTTTTGGCACTTTAGTAAATATAACAATGCCTTAAAACTTTATAGCCCAGTCCATTGAATCTTTTTGTTGTAGTGCTTAAAATATTTTTCACTGACGAAAACCTTTTCCTCTTTTTTGTTTCAAAATAAAATTTGTATGAAAATGACAATAAAAGTCTCATTATTTTTTAACTATTGTTCATAAAATATTATATAAATAATATTTTTTTGAATAACACTTTTAAATAACGCCTGTCGTGGCGCAGAGACACAAGCGTTCGACTGTAAGCGCGACAGATTGTGGGTTCGATTCCCACTCCAGGAAATGGAACTTTTCATTTCCTGGGTTTAGTACCAAGGCAAAGCCCGTCGTTGAGTTCCACCACTCACTCGGCGGAAAGTGGGGAACGGAGTGTCTTAACACTAGGTTCCCTCTGCCTACCCTGTTATATGCGGTATACAACGTGAAGCTATGTATATATGTACTTTCAAATATACGTAAATTGAGTAAGTAAATAAAATTTTCTTTTATTTATTTTTTAGTGGTATTCATTATTGACACTTTTTATAAGCAGCAATAATATCTAGAATCGTCTAAATATTGGGTGAAGTAGTAATGAGTCACTCTGATCACTCATCGTTAATTTTACGGACATTGCATTGCATTGCATACTACTGAAGCCCAATACGGTGTATAAATATAGCAATTCCTTTATGGAATTTTGTTTAAAGCTAATGAGTTTCCCTATATATAAATTATTGAACGTTCCTAAGTGACTGACAGACAACGTACAGGCGAAACTACTGGCTAAGAAAGATGAAATTTTATATGTAGATTCCTTGAGGATTGTAGGGGAACATCAGGAAAGAATTTCTTTACTATCTTAAGAAAACATAAGTACACAGGGTTTCAGGCTTGATTTTCGACGCAAACGAAATCGCAGGAAATAACTAGTTTAAAATAAAACCAAATCGATGCTACTATAGTTACAGTTTTTTTTATTTTATATCTTCATCATTTTTCGACCTTACGAAAATGAAAAATCAACTGAAACTTCGCAAAATATGTTTGCGAGTAACAAAAATAATGTTAATATTATAACAGTGAGTTGAAACCACATGAGTAAATATATAACAAAAAAATTAAAAATGTGGTTGTAAAAGACAAATATTGCATTCTTCAAACGTGAATATTCATTATACGTAACGATAACTATTTTTTTCTTTTTAGCTTCACGCTGTATCCCGCATATAACAGTGTAGACAGAGGGAACCTGAACCGACGAGTTAAGACACTCTGTTCCCCACTTTCCGCCGAATCGAGCTAAGTGGCGGAACTCAACGCCGCGCTTAACGCTTTTTTTTATTTTATATTATTTTAATGCTTTTTTTGAAAGTGTTTTATTTGTTTGATTTAGTTAGCTTATTAGCCAGAGTAAACCTAGTGTCATGGTGTCAAGACTCACCAATTACCATTTTCCAGTCGGAAATAAAATGCTAAATGAAATTATTTTGCCAGGTTTTCCCCTTTCCCACCCATCCTTTCCCGAAAATGTGATGGTTCCGATAGCGGACTACTACATTGTCCTCCCCTTCCATCTGTATTCTGTAGATTGGCAACGCATCTA
Source organism: Philaethria dido (assembly GCA_033558755.1). Classification (NCBI taxonomy): domain Eukaryota; kingdom Metazoa; phylum Arthropoda; class Insecta; order Lepidoptera; family Nymphalidae; genus Philaethria; species Philaethria dido. The sequence continues at coordinate 26,502 of JAKGSA010000413.1, read as the reverse complement.
CAACATCTCTGGTTTTGTAGATGTTCATGGGCGAAGGTAACCACTTACCATCAGGTGGTCCTTCTGCTCGTTTGCCATCCGTTATCCATAAAAAAAAAAAATTAGATAATACAATACAAAAGAATACTAAAAAATAAGACTTTGATCGCAATTTTCTTTATATGTCGTGTTATTTAAAAATCTCACCGATCAGCAAACGACAGACAAACGAAAGTTCCAGACATAAAAAGTAACACTAAATTGAGCGGAAACTGTAGACAGAACTTTTTAGCTACACCAGTATGTGGGCAGAGGAGAGGATATGCACGTAAAGTTGTCAGAACTGCTGTTATTCACAGAAAAATCACGTTGCACGAAAAATAATAGAAAACGTTACGAATTAAATTGCAAGAGGCCATCGTGGCGCAGTGGGGCAGATTATTGTAATCGGGATTGGTTGTAAATTCGATTTCCACTCAGGGGAACGATTTTTTTTTACGTCACACTGTAACCCACATATAGCAGGGTAGACAGAAGGAACCTGAGAACCTAGTGATAAGACACTCTGTTCTCTTTCAACAAATCCGTTCCCCACTTTCCGCCAGATTGAGACATTGCGTGTTGAGTGGCGGAACTCAAGGCTGCGCTTTGCCTTGTTACCAAACCCAGAAAATGAAAATACTACGTTTACTGGAGTGGGAATCGAACCCACAACCTGTCGCTTTACAGTGGCACACTTGTGCCTCTGCGCCACGACAGGCGTTATGATTGAAATTGGAATGATTATGGTATAATTGAATTATTTACATTTACTCTGGTACGACAAATGGTAGCATTAATTTCCGCCATATTACAAATTATAAATTAATGTCTCAAATTCAGGTAGAAAGCGGTGAACGTAGTGTTTGGGCACCAGGTTCACTCTGAATACCCCGCTTTACGACGATAAAGCCTACGGCTGCTTTTTTTTCAAATTTTTCATAGCGATCATTGATATATTTATTTTCGGTTGTCGGTTTTATGTTTTGTGATTTTGTTACTTTTGAATAAATACGAGTTTAGACCACCTTGGCGTAGTGGGACGCGATTAGTTGCGGGTTGTATTCCCTCTCGAAGACATGATAATATATACATTATTTTCTTTTTCCCCTTCTAGTATGATAAATCGCGATATTTAATTCCGCCTTGACATGTAGTCTCTCGGTATCAAAAAGTGTACATCGGAGTGTTTTAAAACTAAGTTATATTTAACTACTATGCACAGAAAAGAGGTATAGGATATAGGTACATAAATTTACACCTACAAAGTTAAAATATTACTTATATATATTAATTCTCTTTCAACAATTCCGTTCCCCACTTTAGTAGCGGAACTCAACGCCGCGCTTCGCCTTGTTACCAAACCCAAGAAATGAAAATACTAATAATTAATTGTTGAAAGAGTATGGAGTGTCTTAACACTAGGTTCTCTGGTTGCACTCTGCCTACCCTGTTATATGCAAGATACAGCGTGAAGTTAAAAAAAAATGTATTAATTTACAAGAAAAACCAAAATATTTACACTAGTCTTACAGACAAACATTAAGTAAATTTAACCCTATCACATATGTACTGTTTAAATTAAATTCAATTCATTAAATAGTAAGCAAATAGCCCACCTAAGGGCCCTTAGCGGCAGTTAAGGCCGTTTAGACTAACATTAATGAACGCGCAGATCATTACTGAGACGGGGATCTGGAACGGAATGTCTTAAAGTAGATATTTCAAAGAGTTATTTATTTTTAGACACTTTGAAGTTAAAATTTTATAGAAATATATTTTTTTGATATAAAATTGCTCGTTAGTGGCAAAATCGCTTGGTAAATGCTTAAAATCATTCGATGTAGAAAAACATTAGACCCAATATGTATGTAGTATACCAAAAATATATTCTTCGTCATCTTAGCTTCACTATATATAAATATGTGAAGCAAAAACTTTGGATCCATTTTTACAAAAATGACGCGGACGGAGGAGCATGAAACTTCGGACACTTACAGTTTATATAGAGAAGGAGTGCAGAATGCTAATATATTTTTTAAATAGTGCATAAAAAGTATGTTAAATTAATAAAATAAATGTTACACACGCTACCATGGTTTGACATCCATGTTTATACAAAGTGACATATACGTCACTACGCAATGCGTTATTAACTCATTTACGGAGACACTAGTATACTAGAAACAGCTGAAATAAAAAACTATATTATTTTATTACTAGAAGAACATAGGAAAATATAGTATGATAATACAGTCAGTACCGCAACTACCCGCATCGGTAATCTCATAATTATTCATCGACCAATATACGAGTACGGTGCGTGATATCAAGTACTGGTACGTATGACAAACCTGTTTATACCTGACTTAACTGACATTTTTAACCAATTTCAAAAACAGAGGACGTCACTTGACTGTATTTTCTTATGTATTACCGCATAACATTTTTGTGGATGAAACAATTTTATGATTATTTTTTTATATGATATGTAGTCACATTTAAATTTAATTAAAATCTGACGAGTTCTTGAGTTATTTGTAATACGAGTTCGAATTCTTTTTACAGCATTTTCAATAAAGTCAGTTTTCTTTTCTTATTAAAACTTTAATTATTTCGTTGGAATTAGTGCACCTATATTTTCAAAGTAGCCGATATTACAAATTTCATTTCTTTTTGATCTATAGTTCCGGTTATGTATCTATTAGTAACCCAATGAGTAACGGAAAACTTAATTTTTATACAAGTGTGCTTTCATTTTTCCTGCTTTCTCTTAATTATAACCGGACTAGGTGTATACCTAATGGATGAATTGGATGTATATCCAATTTAAATATATTTATGAAATACAAACATTAATTCTCTGCAAAAGCATCAATCATTATCAAGAAAAAAACTGAAATTAGTAAATTCTGCAAGACTCCATGACAATACGTGAGGCAACTAAGAAATTGACGGTAGTTTGATATAATAATTGTATCAACTGACAGACGAATATTACCTCAGTCTAACTGTGACCACGAACTACTGTAATATTATTGAAATAACGAGATTTTTTTTTTTACTTCACACAGTATCCCGCATATAGCAGGGTAGGCAGAGGGAACCCGAGAACCTAGTGTTAAGATACTCCGTTCTCTTTCAACAAATCCGTTCCCCACTTTCCGCCAGATTGAGGCATTGCGTGCTTAGTGGCGGAACTCAACGCCGCGCTTTGCCTTATTACCAAACCTAGAAAATGAAAATACTTCATTTCCTGGAGTGGGAACCGAACCCACAACCTGTTGCTTTACAGTCGCACGTTGTGCCTCTGCGCCACGACAGGACGACAATAACGAGTTTTCGGAAATATATTAATGAATACCAAAATATACGAGTTTCATTTAAAATTAATTTCCAAGCCAGGCTTCGAACTCAAGACCACCTCAAATGCCAACGATTGCAAACTATAGCAAAATGCTAAACTACATTCAATTTAGTTAAAACGTTATGGTATATAGTGGTATTGGCCACAATTTTTATGTCTGTAACGGCAGTGAAGCGACTAGTCACCGCTAATCTCATAAATATTCAATCGACCGAAATGGCGACGGGTGCCCATATGTCATATATTGCAGGATAACTCTTTAGATTTTACTGCCCTACATTTCCTGTTTAGTTCTAATCATTTTAATCATTTTATTTTTATTGCATTTTGTTTGATGATTTTGTTATGATATAAATGCCTAATATAAAAAAAAACTTTTTATAAATGGCTCAAAAATATAAACATCAAAAATATAAAATATCGTTTTTTTTTAATGGATAACGGATGGCAAACGAGAAGAAGGACCACCTGATGGTAAATGGTTACCTTCGCCCATTAAGATCTACAATACCAGAGATGTTGTAGATGCGTTGCCCGCCTAGAGGATACAGATGGAAAGGGCGGACAGTGTAGTAGTCCGCTATCGGAACCACCACATTTTGGGGAAAGGATGGGTGGAAATGAGGAAATCGTCCTATACTACTAATATTATAAATGCGAAAGTTCACAAGAATGGATGGACATATTCCTCGTTTGTTCGACATTGGTAGGATCCTTTCAAATTTGGTAAGGTAGAGAGAGGAGCATTGACAATGAAGCCCAGTGTTTATGCAAGAATACTATACAGATGCTAATGTGTGGAATTAAATGCTGTTGATACTCACTCGGGAGGCTTATCATTATTGTAAATTTATTGTAAAATTTTATTTGAAAAGAGCAATTGCCGAGTTTCTTGCCGGCTCTTCTCAGCAGAACTGCTTTCCGAGCCGGTAGTAGCTTCCATTAGGACTGACACTCCTGACATCTTTTGTCGATTTTATGATTTTTCGAATTGACAATTCAAAAGTGCTTGTAATAGCCTATTTGAATAAAGAATATTTTTATTTTGATTTTTATTTTTGAAATGCATACTAAAGGCCCCTAAGTCTACACGTTGGGTCGTAAGTCCCAGATACTCTCCAAACTCCTCTCTCTGCAACGCGATGGGCACCCGCACGGTGAATCCATAGAATGATAAGAGTTTCTTCTCTGTAATTTGACCACTAAATAGCGATATCATTTCCTCGTTCTGGTTACGAAGCGAAGCTCAGCGTTGAGTTCCACCACTCATCACACAACGGACAGCGGAAAGCGGGGAACGAAAACCTTAAAAGAACGTATTAACACTAGGATCTCAGGTTCTCTTTTCCTACCGTGCTCTATGCGGAATACAGCGTGAAGCTAAAAAAGAATTATAAGTGTCTTTTAAATGTTTTTCACCTATAGCGTACAATGGGGCGACATTGTACACATGAAAATAAAAAATATTTTGCAATTTGCATTTGACCTTATTTTGGGATTTCATACACACATACTCGTATTCGTGTATAGGCCATAATATAACGTAATATTCTATGAATATTTCACATATGGCGCTCATAGAGGACTTTTGGTACCCAACATCATCGATTTATTGCAAATCTAATTATATTTATACCCAAAATCATATCAGAGATCGAATAACAGTGTCTAGACACTAGGTTCCTCTAATTGTCACTGTGTAGTAGCAAAGGGGCCATACAACTCGATACTCATCGGATTACCTTAAGAAATGTTTCGCTAATAAAATGTAGTAAAAATATGTGCGTACAAACAAAACAACAGGCAAACAAGAATTTTAAAAATCATAATTAATTAATATAATTAAACATAAATAAATGTTTTTACGTCCCCTTAAACTGTTTTTTTACAAATATCATCAATGTATACATTTTTTTACTATAGCATAAATTATTAAAAGTGTTTAAAATATTTTAAAGTAATACAACTCAATATGAAACCAATAAACAGCCGACAGCAACACGGATGATATTATCTTCGAAATTTCAGATGAAACTCCACGTGAATAATTCAGTTAACCGTTAGTGTTGAATTTGCGATATAATTCATATGCAAACTACACATATACCTACATACATACATATGAGGCCGGTCTTGGAGCAGAGGCACAAGCGTGTGACACTAAACGCGACAGGTTGTGGGTTCGATTCCCACTCCAGGAAATGAAAATATTAAATAATATTTAGCATTTTCATTTCCTCGCTCTGGTAACAAAGCAAAGTGCGGCGTTGAATTGCGCCACGCAAGACACAATGCCTCAATTCGGCGTAAATCCTTTCCATCTGTATCTTCTAGGTTGGCAACGCATCTACGTCTCTGGTGTTGTAGATGTCTATGGGTGAAGGTAACCACTTACCATCAGGTGGTCCTTCTGCTCGTTTGCCATGCGTTATCCATATAAAAAGTGAGGAACGGAAATGTTAAAATAGAACGGAGTGTCTTAACACTCTAGTGTTGACCAGAGAACCTATTTTCTGGTTCCCTCTGCTTACCCTGCTATGTGCGGAATACATGCGTTAAGTTAATACATACATATAGCGCCTATAGAAGGATAAACGTAACCGTAATGTTAAAAGTTATATGAATTATTGGATGCGTATTGTAATATTATGACCAAATTACAAAAGTTTCGCATTGCAACACGCAATGTGTCAAATTTAATTTACGGAAAGTGGAGATAGGAGTATTTTTTTTAACTTCACGTGCACGTGCAATACAGCGTGAAGTTGAAAAGCCCTACTAACTCTACTATGTAGCAGGGTAGACAGAGGGAACCTGAGAACCTAGTGTTAAGACACTTCGTTCTCTTAAGACTTCCATTCGCCACTTTCCGCCGAATTGAGGCATTGCGTGGTGAGTAGCGGAACTCAACGCGGCGCTTTGCCTTGTTACCAACAGAGTGTTGGTACACTGGATTTTCTCTAATAACCCTATAAAAAATCGCGAGGCGAAGAAATTAAAAGAGATTAAATATAATCATTCAATCGAACCTCAACCAATCGTGTTTACAGTACAGTCCCACTGTGCCACGATGGCGTTTTTTTTTTTTTTTTTTTCTCCACATGCTGTTGACCCTAGCGGTCTTTACAGCGACACCGGGGGGGGTGAGGGAAGAGGGTGCTCAGTCCCTGCAAAATGCAAGCATTAACTGGCCGCTCAATTTAGTGTTACTTTTTTTTTGTCTGGAACTTTCATTTGTCTGTCGTTTGCTGATCGGTGTGAATTTTAACCGATTTTAAAAAAGGACGAGGTTCTCAATTTTCTTCTCTTTTTATTGGTTGAACGCCTGTCGTGGCGCAGAGACACAAGCGTGCGACTGTAAACGCGTCAGGTTGTGGGTTCGATTCCCACTCCAGGAAATGTAAAATGTAGTATTTTCATTTTTGAATTGTTGAAAGAGAATGTAGTGTCTTAACACTAGGTTTTCTGGTTCCCTCTGCCTACCCTGCTATATGAGGGATACAGCGTGAAATTAAAAAAAATATATACCTATATAATTTCACAATAATTTTATTTCTCAGTGCATTTTATTTTTTGGTTAAAATTATAGTAAACTGTAATTTATTTCAAATTTTATTCGTTGTAAATAGCTATAAATATGTACTTAAATAAAATAAATAAAATTATAAAACTAATTCAACTTTTTCCCGCTAAGCATGGTCGTCAGAGAGAACATAGCAGACACTCAAACTTGTCCAGACCTTCAATCCTCCACTTTCATTCTGAACACTGCATATTGAGTGGCGGAACACAACACCGCAACAAAATAACTTAAATATATATTTTTTATTATAATAATTAAAACGTACCAAAACAAAAAATCACAACATACCACGAAATTCAAAATTAATATATTCATTATGTAAAAGGAAATTCCTTACCGCGTCTAATTTAAGCGTTTAAAAGTTCACCGCTCAGTCGTGGAACTTCGCATCCCACAACACACACGAAACTAATTAACAAGAAATATTAAAGCCAACATCTATTATTTCCTGCCGTAATGCACGAGGTATTCGCACACTGAATTTGCGGTATATTTAGACATTTTGCGGTATTCTGCGTAACTTTTGCTGTTCTTTTACGTAGTCGTAATACTTGGTCGTATTTGATCTCGATTTTTTTTTGTTATACATACATAGCTTCACGCTGTATCCCGCATATAGCAGGGTAGGCAGAGGGAACCTAGTGTCACTCACACACTCCGTTCTCCACTTTCCGCCAAATTGAGATGAATATTTGTTATTTTAAATTGAATTTACGATCATATGTCACATTTGGGAGTATGATTATATTAAAATTATTTACAGTGCTCCGCTCTGGCAAGGCAAAACGCGGCGTTGAGTACCGCCACTTAACACGCAATATCTCGACTTGGCGAGGTTCTCTTTGCCTATCCTGCTGTGCGGAATAGAGCGTGAACCTGCAAGAGTTGCTCAGTAAGACAAGATGTGGCGCTGAGATTCTATCTGCCTAGTTTTCTAAGCAAACCAAATTGCATTGCAAATTATAGTCCATATTATTATTTATTATCATTTTTAAATAAGAAATTTAAAAATAATACCTCATTATTTAAATCTTGTACTATTTTAAAAAGCTGCTTCACGCTTTATCTCGCTCAGGGAGAACCTAGTATTAAAACACTCCGTACTCTTCTTTCCGCCCGAAATCGAATCATTGTGTGTAGAATGGCGGAACCCATTGTTACGCTTTGTCTAACCAGAGGGGGGATTAAATGTAATAATTCCTCCGAATGGGAATCGAACCCAAAACCAATCGCGTTTGCACTCAGACATTGTCCCACTGCGCCTTTTGCCTCAAACAAAAACATGTTATTAATCTGTAAATAGGTCGAATTCCATTTGCCCATTCACTCCGTACTTCATCCAGTGAGGTCAGACAATATTTTTGTTCAACCATGTTCAATTATGCGATACTTTTGACATTTTAATAATCTTTTTTTCAACGGAAATTTTCATTTCATATTATGCTTGACCTTTTTGTGAAAATTATGTAAAGATTTTAAAATTGATAGCGTCGTGGCGCAGTGAGACAGTATGACTGCTAACAGCATTGATAGTGGGTTTGATTCCCTCTGAGGATATGTTTATTTTTAAATTCCTATCCTACTAATGCCGCTTTAGACATACGTGCTAGAAATGAACTAATGATAGTTATAGACAGATCGAGATCTTTTCACAAACCATAGAGAGATTTCATTGCTATACTTTTCACTTCTACTTCTATGTATGGAACTAAATACAGCACAATATATTAAAATAGTAACAAAGAAAGAAAATTGACTTCAAAAAAAATGCACTCAAAGTACAATCATTACGAATAACTCAAAAACTACACGTCATGTCTTAACTAAATTTAAATGATACAACAACAGAAGCACTACCAACCATTTAAAGAAATAATCATCAAATTAGATTCACCCATTAAAATGTTATGTGCTAACGCATATTAAAAAATCTAAGAAAAAACTTTAGATCCCTTTTTATGAAAATTATGTGGACGGAGGAGAATAAAACTTGGCACACTTATAGTTTATATAGCGAAGAAGTGCACAATGATAATATATTTTCTTAAATAATGCATAAAAAATATATTAAATCAATAAAGTTAATGATATACACACTACCATGGTTTAACATGCATGTTTATATAAAATGACATATACATTGATAGACAACGCGTTGTTAACGCGCCAACGGGAACTTTAGTACAATTTAATTGATAACCACTTTTTTGAAGTCGGTTAAAAATACAGTAACATAATCACTAAGCCAAAAGGTAGTTACAGTAAACTTTTACAACTAATAGTTAAACCAGCGTTTTCAAGCAAAATTGTCGGCCGGAAGTACGCAACTTTGGGTTCCATAATTCATTTTCTGAATCAGTGGCTCTGAAACATCCCATTATCTCTCACTGTCTTATTGACTTGGCATTGTATTTATAAATATGTTGTGAAACGCCTCGTTTTATCTATTATGTTATCTTTGAAAATTTGATAGATTAGTAATATTTTTTTGAAACTTTGGGGACAGAGTGTCTGGTCACTAAGTTCTCTTTGACTTCCCTGCTATGCTATATTTTATGTTTAACTTATATTTTTTTTGTACAAAATGATTTTTTAATTATTGCTTATTTGAATGTTGTTAGCGGCGTTGAGTTCCGCAACTGAACACGCAAATAAAAGTGCGGAAAATGAAAAACTTGTATTGTACATTATCTCACGGACTAACTTGCTATGCGGTTAAAAAGCGTGACGCTGACAAAAGGAAAACTTTTTGTGAGTTTTAAAATAAAATTTAAAAAAAATATTAAAAATGTATACTTGTACCTTTACGAACCTGACTAGCTGACTACCTGGCTGTGCATGTGAAAGGAACAGACAACGTACAGACGAGACTACTTGCCATAAAAAAATGAAAATTGTATAAAAACATGTAGTCTTGGGAATTATAAGAGATTGTCCCTACAATTCCTTACTCCCTTACCTTACTTAGTGAGGATTTATAGAAATTCTCACGAAAATGGGGAAAAACGGTATTTTTGAATTTATAGCCCACGCAAACAAAGTCGTGGGACACAGCTAATACCAAATTAATTTTCACTAACTATAGCTTCAATGTACACAAATAAAATTACCATAATATTTACAATTATGAGAATTAGGCGAATAACACTTAAAATTATATTATAGCACCAGGATATTATATTATAGGACTATAATATAATCAACAGGTATAATAGTATAATAGATATTTGGAGTCATTTATCCCAACGCCAGTTGAACGAGTCCGTAATCGAGTTTCGAGCGCTCGTAATGCTTTTATTATCTAGATTATTACAACTAAATCGAACAACCTTTACTTTTAGTATGGTATTTATTTGTAATTCGTTATAAGTTATGCTCATTTCTTATTGTTTCCTTATAAATATAAAAGCGTAAATAAGTTGATAAGTCAACTTACTCAATTGATGCCATGAATAGTCATTAGTTTTTTTTATGAGGTGAATAAATGAATAAGTCAACAAAAAAAGCCAAATTACGCTTTCAAATATAAAAGTATTTAAATGATTTATTCACTTAAACTTTGTATGGATATATAACACGATATACAGTTTAGTATACGAAAAACATTACTAGAAAACATAAAAATTGAACTAAGCGGAACTCAAACTCGCGCCTCTTGGAAAGCGTCGAAACAATTAGACCGCTAAAGCATGCATTCTCATGCAGATATGTGGAAATTCTTATATGATTTTCAAGAGACGCAGGTTCAAGTCCAGCTACTTTGCGAAAAGTGCGCGTTGAGTTCCGCCCTAAAAAAGCGCGAGTCACTAAAAGTTATTAGCAAAAAAACACCTAAAAAACACATAATTGATATAAAAAACGATGTTTTCAAATTGAAATCGTTGTTAGCACACCCACCGTCGTATTTGCCTAAAAGATTCTTTAAACAAGTGTTTGATAAATCCAATATGACAGGATTATCTCTTAAACTGGGGATCAAAGCGAATTCAAATAACACATCGAGTATTTCATTCGACGCGTTTTTATCCATATTTCTTTTTTTTTTAGTTAATATTGAACTGAATAAATTGTAATATTTTATAATCGCATTTTGTTATAGAAAATGTTTTCTAGGACTATGTAGTGATAAGATACTATTCTTGACTTACTGCCCGAAATCGAAATATTGTGTGTTGAGTGGCGGAACTCAACGCCGCATTTATTCTAAAAATTAAAATAATAAAGCAGCTTGACGCTTCGTCCCGCACAGCATGGTAGTCAGTCAGCCAGAACTTTGTGTTAAGACACTCCGTTCCCCACTTTTCGTCCGAATTTGATACATTGCGTATTAAGTGGCGAACTACACACACTTTTTCTTACTAGAGTAGAAATTATAACAAATTAAATATAATGATTTCCACGAGTGGAAATCCAACCTACACTCGCGTTTACAATCGCTACCACTGCGCCACGATGGCCTGTGATTATAATATCGCTCATAACACGGGAGCCCATCTGTACATGATATCTATAAGATATCGGTAGCGGATGTTAGGAGTACGAGATGAGTTAGGTCGACGTATGAGTGATGTTCCGGTGCTCTGACTTGGTGAATAATTTATGACTGCGCGTGACTTAAATTTGTGAGTACGTTTCATGTTAGTAGCAATCTTGTTATACAATTTAGTTAAGTTAACTTGTTTAATATTAACTGTTCAATTTGGATAGTTTGAATAGCTTAGATAGATATGTGGGTTATGGGGGGAGCTCGATTTGCTTGTTGGTTTGTTGTAACTTAACACTTTAACTATGTTCATTAACCTTCTTTTTACCCGACTGTCAGAAGAGGGTTATGTTTTTCGCGCGTTTCACGTATGTTTGTAATATTCTTTATTACCTCATATCTTCTAAACCCCTGGACCGAATTATATAATAAAGGTGTCGTTAAATAGGTATTGATACTCCAAGTGTTCTTAGATATGTGACGTCAGTCTTAATTCAATATGGCGCCCTCTAGAGGCAATTACGTCATGAATGAAAACAAAAAATCGTTGATGGGTACTGTGTGGGATACCGAATGAAAGGTCTCAATTAGCACATTTAAAATATATAATACATAACTAGCTTTTATAGCTTACTTTATTTGTATTTGCTTCTTAAATCTGAAGAATTGGTTCAGTCGGGTTTTTTGTTCTTTACAATGTAACTTTACACTTTTCTTTGCATAGCATGATAGACAGAAACAAGTAGTGCGAACACATTTCGTTTTCCACTTTCGGCCCGAAATCAAGTCATTGCGTGTTAAGAGGCAGAACTTAACAGTGATCACAATCCTAATGCGATTTCGATGTACAAAAACGAGCCAACTTCTGGTAACTAGTGGAAGTATATCAAAATGATTATTTATATTTTTCTGCTCTGGTAAGACTAAGTGCAGCGTTGATTTCCGACACTCAACACATAATGTGTCGATTTCAGGCGAAAAGTGGACGGAGTCGGAAACGGAGTATCTTAACACTAAGTACTGTTTGGCTATGTGGGATAAAGCGTGAAAGAGTCAAAAAATTAAAATATTACAATTTATTCAGTTCAAAATTAATTTAAAATAGAAAGAAATATGCATAAAAACGAGTCGAATGAAATACTCGATGTGTTATTTAAATTCGCTTTGATCCCCAGTTTAAGAGATAATCCTGTCATATTGGATTTATCAAACACTTGTTTAAAGAATCTTTTAGGCAAATACGACAGTGGGTGTGCTAACAACGATTTCAATATGGAAACATCGTGTTTTATATCAATTATGTGTTTTTTAGAGGCTTTTTTGCTTATTATTTTTTACAAGTTTACGCTTTCTCTATCGACATGGCATATTAAGTGGCGGAATTCAACGCCGAGCTTTGGTGTACCAGCAGGAAAAGTACAATTATTTGAATATGTCTGATAGGGATCAGGGATATGTCAGTGAGATCAAGTTGAAGTCGAATACCCAGCCACTCCAGGTGTAATAGTGTGCCTCCCGACGGCTTCAATTAATAATGTCTACAGAATTTTATGTGTTTTCAAATGTTATTCACATACTTAGGATAACAAAATATTTAAAATCATATATAAAAATCGTGGAAGCGCTCTGACTAATTTGCCTTAGATATACGTTCTCATAGAGATATAATTGTGTTATAAATATTGTAACCCAACGCTGCTTAGGTAATCAACGACCCACCGCGTTAAACGCCGTCCCTGTACGTCACAGCGGACCCCACTATATTTAATTAATAATTTTATATATTTGATTTAGTTATTACTAAATCTGCCGTGGCGCATAGGCACAAGCGTGCGACTGAAAACACGAAACGTTGTGGGTTCGATTCGAACTCCAGGAAATAGAATTTTTCATTTCCTGGGTTTGGTGACAAAGCAAAGCGCGGCTTGAGTTCCGCCACTCAGCACGCAACGCCTTAATTCGGCGGAAAGTGGGAACGGAGTGTCTTAACACTAGGTTCTCTCTGCCTACCCTGCTAAATGCGGGATGCAGCGAGAAGCTATGTGTGAAACTAAATCTTTTCTTATAGTAACAATAAAGATATTTCAAAAATCATTTTTTGTAGTAGACCATTTCTAGAACACCTAAATTTCAAAATTAAAATCTAGATATTCTAAGTTCCTTTCATACAATTTATTTCGACGTAACGATCATATTTCCTTTGATGTGGTGTATAAAAGGACGTCTAAAGATTCGCCGCTTTCAAAATATTGGGCGCAAAAAGAACATTTACTTTACGTAATAAAAGCTCACTTCGTTACTCAACAATTTGTTTGAGAAATATAATGATGAACAAACTTATTCAAATAATATTAATATTAATTAATATTCAGTATTTTCATTTCCTCGTTATGGTAACAAGGCAACGCGCGGCATTGAGATCCGCCACTCGGCCCGCAATTCTTCAAATAAGCGAAATATGGGAAAGGGAAATTTTAAGAGAACGGAGTGTCTTAACACTAGGTTCTCAATTTCCCTCGGCCTACCCTATAATTTTTATATATAAGTACACAAAAAAGAACTATTTACTCATCCGAGAGGCTCCTCATATAAGAAGAAACTCGTAGCAGTCCATGGATTCACCTTGCGATTCACCCATCGCGTTATAGAGAGAGTTTGGACCCAAGAGTATGTTTAAGGGGCCATTATCCGCGCTCTTCTCTACCTAACCAAATTTGAAAAGATCCTATGATGCCGTCTTCGAAATACGCAAAAAATTAACTGATAATAGTTCTAGATCTTTTAATAGATTATAAGGAAATTTGGCTGTTATACCTCTCGGTAGAGGTGGGCACCTCTACCGCGTATAAATTAACTCTAAACCTATTCCTGGTTAGTTCGTTGGTAAGTTGGCAGTATTTTTTATCCTTCAAATAGTGATCTTTAGGAATGTTTGTTTGCCACAGAACTGTAAGTTCTACTAGAACCACACGTTTTAGACTTCTAGAGTATTGAAAAACGTTCTGTCTCGATGACGAACCTCAAAAATCGTCAGGGATTTTGTACTCCATCTCATACTCTGCTCATAGGGTAGGCAGAGGAAACATAGAACATAGTGTTAAGACAATCCGTTCTCTAATATTTCATTTAGTTCCGTTTTCAGTCCCACTGCGCCACGACAACCTCTACACCTAGCTTACATATAAAATTACAGTTATGAAACCTTAGATCGATATATTTCGGGTACGTTTATACGAATCATTTGCCAAATGAGTGTAATAAACAAGAGATTTGCTCTTTTCAGGGCGTCCAAAGTATTTTGCGTTCACAATAGGCAGTAAAATGTGGGAATTGTTACTGCGGTGGTCGAACATTTAACATTTTATGTATCTGTAATAGCAGACCGTATTCTTTTTATTATAATAATTATGTAATATAGTGAATGTAATAAGCAGGTGGGTATAGTGTTAAAACACTCCGTTCTCCTTTTTCCTCGTTGGTCGAGACATTGTGTGTTACGTAGCAAATCCCAACGTTACGTTTTGTCTTACTAAAGCAAGAGAATAAAAAAAATTGGATTTTGGTAAAACAAGGGGGTAAAGAACTAATAAATATGATGATTTAACTAACTAAATGCTATAAAAAGGCGACAGATTTTACGAAGACTGACTTCAGAATTTGCGCAGCGACTCGACCTGGTACCTATTGTAAGAAGAGAAATAAATTGGGAACAGACAAACTGTGAGTCTTTTCTTATTACAATAACTTAAATTAATAATTCTTCGGAGTGGGATTAGAACCCATAACCACTCGTGCTTACCGTGTTCCACTGCACTACGATAGTCTCATCTTTGTTGTATTTTTTTATAGGTTTACGCTTATCCGCATAGTAAGCTAATCAAGGAGAAGAAGTGTCAAGAGACTTGGTCTCCCAGTTTCCGCTTAAAATCGATACATTTTGTGTACTCAATACACTGCTAGAGAGTGGGGAACTTCAACGCTACGCTTTGTCTTACCAGAGTGAGAAAATATAAATAATTTAAATATAATCATTTTTCGTAGTGGGATTCGAACCCAAAACCATAATAAATATTTACAGTTAAATCTATAATAAAGCACCTTTTAGTAGTTTTATATCATATAAAGAAAATTATTACCAAAATGATATATTAACTTACCTTAGACATGTAAATATTGTAACTTGACGTACACGTAGAGAACACGAGTAATTAATAATTAATTACGTTGTAATAATGTTAGCGACAGAAGTTATCGTAATATATTATATTTTGAATAAATTATTTAAGGCTACGATGGCGCAGTGGGATTGCTTGTCTATAAAATCGATCGATCTTGGGTTCAGTGCCTGCTGTGGGTAATGATCTCATTTAAATTATTGTCATTTATCCACTCTGACAAAAGAAACCGTGGCGTTGTGTTCCGCCACTTAACACGTCATGATTTGGATTCTGTCAGTATGGAACAGAGTGTCATGATACTAGGTTCTCTCTGAATATCCTGCTATGTGAGATAAATCGTGTAACTGAGAAATAGAATATCACTTCATTCTTAGATCTGGGCACATTCCATCAAATAAATTCGCCTTCTTAATGAATAAAACTGAATCTCCAAATTGTTCTACTTGTAATACAATAGATGATATATATCATATCATGATGGAATGTACCCAGAATAAGGCACTGAGATGCCAGTTATTAGGTCGTAGTTTTTTTTACAGAAATATAGGTCAATGTCTTGCCATACCAGATTGTGTTGAAACTGAAAATCTTTATAAATTAGTGGAGAATAAATTAAAAAATATGTCATATATAGTCATAACTGTTAATATTAAATTTTGAATGTGAACTCAACAGAGCGACATGGTCGTCTTAACGACAAAGCTCTCAAATAAAGAGAAAAAAAAATAAATAAAAATATTACTTCATTACTTGGTTTGCTAAACTAATGTATTCACTTTACACTTTAAATATGACTAAACATTTCAAGGTAACGTAACTTCAAAAACTAGTTCTAGTATTTACGAAGACGACAAGGAAATTTATTTTGCATACACACATATTTATATAAAAGTGCCATCATGCCAAAGTGGTACAGGAAACGTTAAAAGCGACTGGTGACAGGTTCGATCTTACTAAGAGAAATTATTATATTACAATTATCTTCATTTCCCAACACTTGTAAACCAAAGCAGTGTTAAGTTTTTCCAATTAACAAACAACAAAGTGTTAACACTAGGTTCCCTCTCACTACCGCGCTATGAAAAAGAACGTGAATCTTTAAAAAATATATATCGAAGCAAAGAATGACAGAGAATATAGAAATGTTCTTTTTTTGTTAATTTGATTTTAATTGAGGCATTGCGTGCTGAGTGGCGGAACTCAACGCCGCGCTTTGCCTTGTTACCAAGCCCAAAAAATGAAAAATTCCATTTCCTGGAGTGGGAATCGAACCCAAAACTTGTCGCGTTTACAGTCGCACGCTTGTGCCTCTGCGCCACGACAGGCGACAGGAATATAGAAATGTTACTATACTAAATGATTATCAAAAGTTTCCCACATAGAAATACATAAAAGACACATAACAATAAAGAAAAGAAAAGTGTCCGGACATTCTGCAAGAAATACGACAGCCATATACATTTACGGACCCAGGAGGACCCTGATTAACTGATAAACACGCGTTGGTGGCGAAACACGCATTAAGACAGTTTAGGATGTCATCTGATTATATTCTGTGGTGTAAACATAGAGAATTATTACAAATATATTTTAAATTATACGCCTAGCGTGGCGCAGAGGCACAAGCGTGCGACTGTAAACGCGACAGGTTGTAGATTCGATTCCAACTCCAGAAAATAGATTTTTTTATTTCCTGGGTTTGGTAACAAGGCAAAGCGCGGCGTTGAGTTCCGCCACTCAGCACGCAATGCCTCAATTCGGCGGAAAGTGGAGGACGGAGTGTCTTAGCACTAGGTTCTCAGGTTCCCTCTGCTTACCCTGCTACATGTGGGATACAACGTGAAGCTATGTATGTATGTATGTAGTTTTAAAAAATAATAGTTTAATGAAATTAAAAATACACTTTTGTGAGAAATATATGTATGTCAAGACCCTACACCTCTTTCCGTTCGAATTCGAGACATGTGTGTGTGAAGAGGCGAAACTAAACGCCACGCCCTGTTTTACCACAGCAGATATATAAAAAAATTAAAATATAATCATTCTCCCTTTTTAAAAATGATTATATATTTGATATTTTATTATGACTATCTATTTATCTTATATTTCATTCCTATTTAGTCTTTTATTACGAGTAACAACAAACACCACACAAATGTAACACTATCTCACTCTCTCCTACAAACATACATCCATTTTGTGTCGCATTTTCGTTACACCGAGTTTCAAAACACAAAATAAAACAAAATTTAAACATATTTTCCGTACCAAAAACCCTATAGCCACGTTACCTGTCACCTACAAGACCCCAGTAACTCAAATATCGACAACCATAAAGTCGTTCTCATTACTTTCCCCATCGCATTATTCCACGCTGATAGTATAAAAAATCGGTGTAACGTGCTACCGCTTTATACATACATTCGAGACGACCCCTGGAAGCCCTCCATTCGTCTTCACAGCGCCTTACACTGTGTAACGTTATAGCGGTATGAAGCGTGAATAGGTTGATAAGTGGACATAAAAAAAAGCAATATACTAGTAACAGACAACAAAAGTAGGAAATGAAAATTCTAAATAATATTTAGAATTATCATTTCCTTGGTCTGGTAACAAGGCAGCACAGAATGCCTCAATCCGGCGGAAAGTGGGGAACGGAATTGTTGAAAGAGAACGGAGTGTCTTAACACTTTTTTCTTAGGTGCCTCGACCTTACCTGCTGTATGCGGAATATGGTGTGAAGCTAAAAAAAACACTATTGGATATCGAATCCACAACCGTCATGCTTACAATCAAGCCCTGTGCCACTGTGCCACGATACCCTCTTCGGAACAATCGTGATAGATAAAGTACTATGCACACCTTTACAAAGAAAATTCGATAAAAATGATAGGTGTATTTGGTTTAGATATTTATGTTACAAGTGGCGTCGATATACGCGAGGGAAAAGAGTATACTCGTACATTGAGATGTAATACAATAGAATAATAGCTTCGTGTATAGCCTCCATACATACTTCTTATGTATTTATTAACCGATATCCAAAAAAAGAGGAGGTTCTGAAAGCGATGACGTAGTTTATATGGATATTACCGTTTAACTTCATATTGGGTGCACTGATTTTGATCATTCTATTTTTATATGATAGCTACTGCTTTTGATTTAGTTCCGTTTAAATTTAGTTAAGATCTGACGAGTATTTTTTGAGTTATTCGTAATAGTTTTTGAGTGACTTAACACTAAGTTATCTCACTACATGGTTATTTGATAAACAAACCTGAAACTGCAAAAAAAAATAAGTCTCCCTAAAAAGATGTTATGAAGAATAATAATTTGCAACAAGCATATAGAAATTATCTCAGGGTTCGAAAAACATATAGCTTTATTGGCAATCGCTTAAAGACACTTTCTAAAAGGCGCTGGTTCAATTGCCGCTAAAATTCGTTTAAATTCTATAAAGGTTTTC
Organism: Philaethria dido; assembly: GCA_033558755.1. NCBI lineage: Eukaryota > Metazoa > Arthropoda > Insecta > Lepidoptera > Nymphalidae > Philaethria > Philaethria dido. Next base: position 7,407 of record JAKGSA010000413.1, on the reverse strand, counting down.
AAATATTTTTCTCATTGCCTACTTACATATCTTTGTCATGTTCAAGAAATAACCTCAACATTCCCATTTAAAAGCTCCGCTGCAATTCTTATGTATAATTTGAACATTCTCTTGAAAATTAACTTAATATTAAAATGGCTATTCCTAAAAGCATCTCTGATGTCACTAATAGAATATTCCATAGCTCTCACGTTGGACGCAGATTGGTGAATTTAGTATGATGTTTTAATATATGAAAAAAACAGTTCACGCCTTATCCTATGTAGAAGTGTGGTTAGGTAGGATATAGTGTCAAGACACTATTTTCACCGCTTTCCTACCGAATTTGAGATATTGCATTGTTAACTGACGAAATTTAACGCCGCGCTTTGTCATGCAAGAGTGGATAAATGAAAATTATTAAAATATTAAAGCCTGTCGTGGTGCAGAGACACAAGCGTGCGACTGTAAACGCGAGAGCTTGTGGGTTCGATTTCCACTCCAAGTAGTGTAAAAGATTAGTATTTTCATTTCCTGAGTTTGGTAAAAAGGCAAAGCGCGGCGTTGAGTTACGCCACTCAGCACGCAACGCAAACAAAAAGAGAAAATTATAAAAACAAAAATAAAAAGAAAGGGAGGGAAAATAGTGTACATAGTGGAGAAGTGAGACACTATCTGACTGTAAACGCGATTAGTTGTGAATTCTATTCCCACTCGAGGATCGTATTTAATTTATTTTAATTTTTTCGCTTACGTAAATCAAAGCGTCATATCGATTTCCGTTACACCATACGCAATTTATGGAATTTGAGCGCGAAATGGAGAACGAAGTGTTTTGGCACTAGGTCTTACTGACTGTCCTGCAGAAAATAAGTAGCTTAAAACTTTTTTTAGCAAACTTACCTACTTACCTTTTTTTAATAATGTCATATAATAACGCCTGTCGTGGCGCAGAGGCACAAACGTACGACTGTAAACGCGACAGGTTGTGGGTTCGATTTCCACTCCAGGAAATGTCAAATTTAGTATTTTCATTTCTTGAGTTTGGTAACAAGGCAAAACGCGACGTTGAGTTCCGCCACTTAACAAGCAATGCCTAAATTAGGCGGAAAGTGGGGAACGGAAATGTTGAAAGAGAATGGAGTGTTTTAACATTAGGTTCTCTGATTCCCTCTGCCTACCCCGCTATATGCGGGATACAGTGTGAAGTTAAAAAAAATAATAATACAATATTTCTATAAATTCTCGAGTGTACGTAATCTATTACACTTGCAGCCGCAGAAACGACAGAAGTGGGAAACATTTGGCGAAAATGTAATAATGCAGTTGGTACAATTTCGCGTATGCACTCGTAGTGTTCGCGGCAATTGGACACTTACGAGTATTCACGAGATATATTGCAAGCACTTATGTACGTATACTTGTTTCATTTGATATGTTTTAGTGATATAACTTCTATACTGTACTATACTCTTAACCGATTTAAAAAAAAAGAGGTTTTCGAGGTTATCAATTCGACTGTATTACATTATCTGTTTTTGTCCGTCTTGTGTGTTGTGACTGTAGTACATTGACTGAGGAAAAAAAACGTCCCGCTGAGTTTCTTGTGCCGGTTCTTCTCAGGTCTGAGGCATTAAATTTAGGGAACTGGTGGTAGATTATTTGACGTTCAAAAAATGAAGCTTGTAACTTTTTACTTTGAATAAAATTATTTGATTTTTGATTTTTGTATTTTTCACTTGTTACCACATGACTTTTTACTGGTTTAACCAATTTTGATGATTTGATATATTTATATAATAGCTAGTGCTTCTGATGTGGTCCCATTCAAATCTAATTAAGAACTGAAAAGTGGTTTTTGAGTTATTCGTAGTAGTAATGTATTTAGTACTGTAGTTTTTAATGGATTTCCTTTGAAGTCGATCTTTTTGTTAAAATAATTTACCTCAATTATTGATGTAAGCGTCTCTGTAGGGATTTTTTTTACAAATTAAAAGTTAAGAAACTCCTTAGCACTTCATTGACATTCGCCCATCGAGTCGCAGAGTGAGGAGTTTGTGGAGTGCCTGGAACTTACGACCCAAGTGTAGGCTTAAAGGGCCCCTTTAATATTCACATTTACGTTTACCAACCAATAAAAAATAAATTCAATCAAAATTACCGTATCTATAGAGATATCTATCTACCGTATATACCTAGATACAGTAGAGATACGGTAATTTTATATCTATAGTACACTATAGTAATATCTAAAATAACTTCCTAAATTTCACATACAGTCACCACGTTCAATACATTTGAAATGACACAGTAATTAAGACATTAGTGCGTAACCTAATTACTGAGCGCTCCGATTGTCGCTATAATGTAACAACATTATTTAGTTAGCAAATTAACTTATTAGTGACTGGCTTTTGATTGTGGTTTCACGCACATTACTTCTTATTGCGAGAACCATCTGGCTTATATTGTAATAGTTTCCTATGGTAAATTTATACATACATAGCTTCACGCTGTATCCCGCATATAGCAGGGTAGGCAGAGGGAACCTAGTGTTAAGACACTCCGTTCTCCAAATATATACACTGTATATTTTCTATATATCGTTATCTATAGTATTTTTCACGCTTTTTACCACACGAAAGAGAGACGAGGCACTTTTTTACTGTTTTCCACTTTCCGGCAGAAATTGCTGATGTATAATATAAATTATTAAATTAGTAAAGTTTTATGTGAATCTGTTTAGGAGATTCTACTTGAATTACTAACAAACATCCATCCATGCTCATAAACTTTCGCACTTATTATATTAATAGGACATGTTACGCCAAGAATAGTTTTGTAATACGATCTTGTAGAATTTATAATAAAAATTACAGCGAAATTGATATTTTCCTCAGTAACATTAATCAATTTCGTAAAGGAATGATGGATAAAAATTACCAAACTTAAGTGAAGTAAAGTGAAGTGAAGTGGAGTAAAGTGGAGTAAAGTGGAGTACAGTGGAGTAAAGTGGAGTGAAGCGGAGTGAAGTGGAGTGAAGTGAAGTGAAGCGAAGTGAAGCGAAGTGAAGCGAGGCGAAGCGAGGCGAAGCGAGGCGAAGCGAGGCGAAGCGAGGCTTTTTTTTTTGCGAGGCGAAGCGAGGCGAAGCGAGGCGAAGCGAGGCGAAGCGAGGCTAAGCGAGGCGAAGCGAGGCGAGGCGAGGCGAAGCGAGGCGAAGCGAGGCGAAGCGAGGCGACGCGAGGCGAGGCGAGGCGAGGCGAGGCGAGGCGAGGCGAAGCGAGGCGAGGCGAGGCGAGGTGAGGTGAGGCGAGGCGAGGTGAGGCGAGGTGAGGTGAGGTGAGGTGAGGTGAGGTGAGGTGAGGTGAAGTGAAGTGAGGTATATATAATAAAACACAAGAAAACAATGAAATGAAATATTTTTCTATCACAGTTTTAGTACAATAAAACAAGAAAAACATAAAAATCAATATTTTCTATCAGAATTTTAGTACAATAAAACACAAGAAAAACATAAAAATCAAATATTTTTCTATCAGAATTTTAGTACAATATAACACAAGAGAAACAATGAAATTTAATATTTTTCTATTAGAATTTTAGTACAATAAAACACAAGAAAACAATGAAATGAAATATTTTTCTATCACAGTTTTAGTACAATAAAACATGAAAATCAATATTTTCTATCAGAATTTTAGTACAATAAAACACAAGAAAACAATGAAATTCAATAAATATTGAATAATTCTGTGATAGAAAAATTCTATCAAAATTTTAGTACAATAAAACACAAGACAAAAAAAATTTGAGACTTTTTATACAGGAAAATGTATGAATTTATCCACTTGGTACAACTGTGTGGTTAGTTATTATTTTGTTATATATTTTTCATTTACTTTAGTTAAGTTAGGCGTAGTTTTGACACTTGTTACACTTTAACATTACAGATACTTTAGAATATATCATTGAACACTAGAAAAATAATGATGTTTTAATGCTCTGTATATCCATAAATTTTAATTAATTTTTTGTTCATCAATAATTTAAAAATATGTTGCTCACGGTTTTTGGTTAACGGGCGTATTGTTATAATAATAATAATAATAAGCCCGCAGGGCAGCTTAATGGCGAGCTGTTGGGGTAGCATGACCCCACGGACTAAGACCTCAGGGGGTGTAATTTATCCCCGCCTCTGGCTTGCCTTCATTGGCCGGCAGAGTGGAGCGCAAGACGCTATATGCTCCGGAAGGTGGAAGTGCTCAATCTGCGTAATAGCGGGAAACCGCTCACGAGCGCTCTCGCGATGGTGAAACCGGTGCACACCTCTCAACACCCTTAGCCGACCACACCGATGTTGCGCCCGAGGCACCTTACTTGTGGGGCCCCATCTGAGTGGGAGGCGAGTCACTAAATCCGCTAACCTTTCAATTTGAGACTGTTGAAAAGCGGACGTCCGGTAGCTCAATCAATAGCCAGTACTTAGTCCATCAAACTCCATTCCATAGCCCTATTTTAGTTTCCATATGTTTCCATGGCTCCTACGCGTGAGCTGGTGACCATCTCTGAGCGGAGCCACTTTTTGCTGGTTGTGCTACAGAGGATGTGGATTTGCGGCAGTTCAGGCTACGTCTCATGAATATTTAAGAATACGCGCGATACTTTAAGTAATGTTGCTTTATGTTGATGTAGATTTAAGAAATACAAACAAGTTTTTATATAAATACAGCCAAGAATTATAATAATAATAATAATAATAATCCTTTATTGTACACCCATATTAATTACAAAAAAAGAGAAACATGAAACAAAAATAGTTAAATTGTACAAAAGGCGACCTTATCGCTATAACAGCGATCTCTTCCAGGCAACCTTAAGGCATAGGAAATAAAGGAAGGGAAACGGGGCTAAGGGGGTGTGAACAATACATAAAGTAGATGCGATAATAGATAAAATAAATATACAGCTATATAAGTAATACATACAATAAATATATATCATATACATACATATACTTATTACATAATATATACACTAATAAATACATATATAAGTATTCTATAATCATATATATTACATATACATGAAAAAAAAAAAAAATATATATATATATATATATATATATATATATATAAATGGCAATGTAGGTAATATATTTTTTTAATTAACGATATAGATGACAGTTACGTTTATTATAGATAGGTTATAAAGAAAGATAATATATTTTAAGCTGTTGTTTAAAAATGGATAATGATTTTGCTTGCCTCATATTCAAAGGTAAATCATTCCATAATCGAGAGGCTGTAGCTGTGAAGGAGGAACTATAAAAGGAAGAGGAGTGTGAAGGAATTTTTAGGATAAAATTTTCATCAGAGCGCAGATTTTTGGGATGAGAGTGTCCTAGGAACTTGAAACGCTCTTTTAGGTAGGGTGGAGTGCATGGATCAAACAGTATACAGTAAAGAAGATGAAGAATATGTGTATTCCTGCGAAGACGGATTGGGAGCCACTTGAGCTTTTTACGAAACTCAGAGATATGGTCATACTTTTTTAAGCCAAAGATGAACCGAATAGCGAGATTTTGTAACCGCTCAAGTTTGTTCAATTGCTCCTCTTTTACGTAAATATAGCACGAGTCAGCGTAATCAAGTACTGGTATAAGGAGAGATTGTGCTAACACAATTTTAGTTGGAATAGGTAGAAAATTACGCAATCGTGAAAGTTATCCTAGCGATGCAAACATCTTCCTACTAACTTCACTCAACTGTGGAGCCCACGTCATATTTTGGTCAATAGTAATGCCAAGATTTTTAACAGTCTTGCAGTACGGTACAATTTGTCCATTCAGAAGTATAGGAGGTAGAGAGGAGAAGTTAAGTCTAGACATGAGCTTTGGACTACCGATGATTATTGTTTGAGTCTTACTCGGATTTAACTCAAGTCCAAAAGATAAGCTCCACTTAGATATATTTAATAAGTTGTTATTTATAAAGCTGATCGCAGCAGGTAATTCAGAGAGCTTAGAATGGCAATAAATTTGGAGGTCATCTGCATATAGGTGGTAGAGAGAAGTGATGTGTTGGGAAATATTATTAATAAAAATTGAAAATAAAAGAGGAGACAACACGCCACCCTGCGGGACGCCGGCACTGACTAAAGACCAGTCCGAAAACGAATCATTAATTCGAATACGATGACGGCGTCCATACAGGTAATTATGAAACCAGTCAATTACATTAGGAGATATGTTAAGAGAACTTAAAGTGGCGAGCATGATATCGAAATCTACGGTACCAAAAGCATTGCTAAAGTCTAGCAACGTTAATATTGTGACCTGTTGCGTGTCCATACCCATACGGATATCATCTGTTATTTTAAGTAGTGCTGTTGTCGTGCTATGACCTGGTCGAAAACCGGATTGTAGGGGATTAAGAAGGTTATTTTGAGTAAGGAAAGGAGCCAGTTGACGTTGCACCAGACGCTCAAGGACTTTGGACAAGAAAGGGAGAATGGAAATTGGACGGTAATCGCTGTGACATGAAGGATTGTTCTTTTTGGGTAAAGGAATAATTTGCGCTTCCTTCCATGCTGAAGGAAATTCACAGGAATCAATGGAGGAATTTAATATGGATGTTAGGATAGGGCATAAGATATCAAGTATAGGGATTATCATTTTGCGACTGACGCAATCAGCACCTACAGCATCAGAACTTATAGCCATAATATTCTTCTTAACATCACTTTCTGTAAATTGACTAAAGAAAAAGTACGGAGTGTTAGGAGAGTTATGTATTAGATCGTTGTATTGTGGCTAAATTACAAAAATCTTTATAAGCTGATACCTGTATTTAACCTGATATAAATTGCTAATATTGCTGTAAAGTATCATCTAGTTTCGTTCAGTAATTTTAGCGGGAATGACAAACAAACATTCTTTTATCTTCGCAAACTTTCGCATTTATAATATTACATAGTATCATGATATCTTATATACTTATAAGTAACGTTTTCAGATCATTCTCAGATGTGTTTTCATACGTCTTTGGTTATGGGTTCGATTCCCTATCGGGGAATGGCTTTATTTAAATTACTTTGATTTCTCCCCAATGGGAGATGGTTAGGTTTTGCCAACTAATACGCAATGTCTCTATTACGGATAACTCAAAAACTACTCGGTGAACCTCAAGTAAATTCAACTTCACATGAGAAGCACTAGCTATCATATAAGAAAAGAATTATCAAAGTTGGTCTATACAGCAAAAAGCGAATTAATAACCTCCTCTTTCTTTGAAGTCGGTTAAGAATAAAAAGAACTTAAGACTTTTCTTACAACTAACCCCAGTTCTTATGTAAATATAATACTAAATTTCATACAAAATATGAAGCGTGTGAGAGATATAATGTATGTATCAGTTGTCAACTCATATG
>JAKGSA010000412.1:228906-279950 GCA_033558755.1 Philaethria dido | reverse complement strand
TTGCAGAGGGTTTCAGCAAGTTCTAGTCTGAATGTACCCAAATTAAAAAGTTGATCATTTCCTTTTATATTAGAATAAAATTCCTTTTATATTAGAATAAAATAGAATTTTAGGTATGGCGTCAAGGATAGTTGTAAAACATCGACGTTGCTCAACATACGTTTATTCGCCCTTCACTTGTATGCAATATAATCCCTACAATATAAACATGGGACTATCCTCTTGTAGTATTAAAACGTCAGCATAAAGTTATCTCTAATAATTTTAGTAGCAACAAAAGAAGTCATTTGAAATGCCGGATTGTATTGTTGAACGTGACTCAAAAAGTGCTTCGACTTTTGATAAGTCGTCCCTTCGTGAAAAGCTTTGTTTTTGCATAAGTGTAACATAAGCTCTTGATATTCTCGGATAAGCTTTGCACGTCTGCTGCTAACGTTGAGTTAACCTTGTTCTGGAACGCCACCCTGTTTACTACCAGCGTCACTGTCGGAAATTGTACACTGATTAAACTGTTGTTCATTATTGTAAGGCACTGAATATATAATATGTCCCCAGTTTTTTGCAGTGGAGAAGTAAATGGTGTGACAATAAGGATTTCGTATTCTAATATAACTAGCGATGACTTTCCAAGGAGACAATTTATTTCCGTTGGAGTAACGTTGTCTTTCGTGCATTGAGCAATCCAATGTGTCGCTTCCGTTGTAATTTTTCTTCTTTCTTTTTTCGCTTTCTCCTCTTAATCTTTTTGAAAAAAGCACAATCGACAGAACCTTTACGTATCATGTGGTCTTGGTATCGTTTTAATCGAATTTCAAGAAAAAGGTGTTGTGTCTTACTTTATGTACATACTCTCTCATAAACATTTAATAAACAAATACTAGAGTATTCCTTATTCCCCGTCAATTAACACAATATTAACTTCTCACAATTAGAATCGACTATAAAAGAACTAATCAAAACTCTTCCGTATCTTCTTGCCATGAGGAAGCCACACCTTACCCGCTCAATCCTTGATCAAAGCTGATATTAATATTTAATTAATATGTCCACTTTATAAGAAATTGAAAGAGTATGATTTCAGTCCGACATCTATTTACATTCCAGTTGCGAAACTTTGCGAAATTATGAAAAGTTGCGAAAATTCTCATAACAAGATTACGACAACTTCGTCAGCGGAACAGTCTAAATATTATTACTTAGTTATTACTTACTTATAACTTGTTATAGGTAGTCTTTCAGGATGTCGTGAGATATCTAACTCATTATACAATTGTCTTATTGTCCGTAAATGTTGCCCAACAATCGGTTTATTTAGTTTTATTGCCCGTGCTGGATTCATTATTTGTGGCTTCCTTTTTCTAATTGAGAGATTGCGTTTCAAAAAGCTTTTTAACCAGTCTGATCCGGCTTGTCTTTTTTTCTGCCTAAAATTATTTTTTATATCATCGTTCACAAAAAAGGAAAGCTTGTTTTATAATGAATATCGGTGTAAGAGGTTTCTGCCAAATCAGATTCTTGATTATTTGTGAAAATAGGTTTTCGTCCCAATCGTTTTGTAATGCTTTCTTTTTTTTAAATGATCCCTCAGGGTACGCATCGGTATAATATACCTCGCACTTGCCTCTCTTTGAGTGAGACGGCCCCTTTGCAAAGCGTTAACTGCAGCTCTCAATCCGTCTTCCGTCCACGAGTCCCCTCTTTTCTTACTAGTTAAACTTGGTGGTGACATTGATAAGTCCTAAAAAAGAATTAATAGCAACATTAAAATTAATGTTTACGTACCTAATTACTTAATTAAATAAATATTCAGGAAGCAAAGCGAAGCTTTATCAAAATTTAAATTTTCATAAGTAAAACGTGTATTAAGCAAGGAAATTATTAAGAAAACTTTTACTTTTTTCAATAAAATAAATATTAATTGAGTGTCAACTACTTATTTCGATCTATGATAAATTTCTATAATGTACAAAAACGCCCGACTCTATATGTTAATAACACCCAACGGTGCATGCATGTATGCAATATAATCCCTACAATATATACATGGGACTAAGGTAAATACTTTTGAAGTATTTACCTTAACCCCTTGTAACCCATGATCATAATTTCTAAATTTTTTTTTTTTTTTTTTTTATTGATAACGGACGGCAAACGAGCAGAAGGACCACCTGATGGTAAGTGGTTACCTTCGCCCATAGACATCTACAACACCAGAGATGTTGTAGATGCGTTGCCAACCTAGAGGATACTGATGGAAGGGGGGACAATGTAGTACTCCACTATCAGAACCACCACATTTTGGGGAAAGGATGGGTGGGAAAGGGGAAAATCTGGCTTACATGCCATCGAACCGGAACACATCATTAGATATTTGGCGGTTCGTCTTTGACATGATAGTGGTCGCGAGCCAGTCGGAGGACGAACCTCCTACCACCTAACAAAAAACTACGTTTAAGGGTTTATATTTAACTATAATAAAATATGTATATTTCAGAAAATCAATATTTTTATAATTTGTTTATTTATTTCGGAAAACAGGGAGTGTGACATATCTGTAACATTGAGTGAACAACAACAATAATATTATCTATCATATTATACTATGTGTTGTGGAACTCTTTGAAGCAATTATTTTTCTTATTGTAGCATAGAGCCACACCACATTTCTCACATAAAGTTTGGGAGACTCCTGTGCAGTTAGGAAATTTGCACTTGATCCTATCTTCTGACCAAACTGGCCAGTGCCCGACTTGATCTTAACGCACTGCAATCGGCGGAATATGCTGCGCAGGACCTTTATGCTTCTTAGCTTGGATATAGGCTTCTGTTGATTTGCGGTTCTTGATTGCCGTTTTGTTTCCAAGCTTGCACAGAGTTTCGGCTACTTCAAGACGAAAATCTGCCGAAGACATTTTCTTTTCGAAGTTTTGTGTGGAAGATTTTACTCGTCGATATAAAAGCCATGATTTGCCATTGTAAGGTCTTATAAATGGAAGAATACCCGTACTTGCCACCTTTTACTTCGAATCAAGATTTTGTAGTATCCCATGATGCTGTCTATTAAATCTACACCACCCATATAACGATTGTATTCACCAACAATACTAGGCCGATCAATGTTGACGTATCTTATATTACTTTTGTCATAACGTCGAACTTGTGACTTGGGCATTTCACCTACGAAAGTTGATACCATCGTTACAACCTTATTATCTTTCCATATAACATTAGTGACGTCAATGCCGTCAACATTAGCCACAAATTCCATGGAAAACCCACGCTCTTTTTTTGATACCTCTTTGCCAGTAGGTAATTTGCAGTTGGGGATTCTATTGCGTCGTACCGTCCCATACTCAAAACTCCCTCCTTGGCCAGATACTCCAGTAATGGCAAAGACGTGAAGTAGTTGTCGAAATATAGCTTATAGTTTTGATACTTTGGGATATCACGTGCTATTCTCATAACTACATTAGACGAAGCACCTAAGTCAGGCTCTCCAGTGAGAACAATATTTTCAGCTCCAGTTTCTATTTCGAATTTGTAAGCGAACTCAATGACTCCACAAAGCACATATATTTTGTATTCCCATTTATGGGTCTTTTTCGGGTTATAAACCTTCATAGTATTTCTAGCTTTAGTGGAACAAATTTGCTCATCAACGCATAGATATTCCTCCTTGACAATTTTGCTAAAATGATTCGTTGGGGTTTTTTGATGCATAATTTCTTTAGGGAATAAATGAAGAAAGAATTGTATAGGTGTGGCTCCTTCCTCTTCTGCCAGCCCTCCTCTTCCCACTGGAGGCACTGGCTTTCGCGCACACGGCACTGCCGACCGCGTGGGCAGCAGGCTTCTGCGCCGCCTCGCAGACCGGGCAATGAGCAGCAGCCGTACAAGCGCGCTGCTGATGCCCGGGTTGGCCACACCGGAAGCACTGGTTGCTCCGGTTAACCCCGCTGGTGCACATCGCCGCCACGTGGCCAACTTCGTGGCAGCGGAAGCAGCGCTGTGCGCGCATCTGCAGCAGCTGCACTCGCGCCGAGACAAAGCCCACAAGGAGCCTCGCCCCGCCGAGCTTCTTAGCCGCTACGACTGGACACCGAACCCACGCGGCTCCAAGACCAGCGTGGTCCCGTCGGATCTCCCCGACTTTAACGTCCACTACGGGACAACCTCCGACCCGACTCACAGCCAGCGCTAACTCCTCCTGCGTGACCGAGTCGTCAAGGCCACTTAGTCTGAGCTCAGCGCACTTCGTGGGCCTCGTCATCTGGACGTTGTTGGCGTCGAGGACACCACGAATACGCTCGGCCAAAGCGTCGGCTTTTTTCGCCACTGTTGGCGCCAGGCAACTCCAGCATCCTGGCACCAGTTTTGGCGACTCTGAAGCGCACGTCCTCTATTCCCAGGTCCGCCAGCTTGATTCCATTTTTGACCTGGGTGAGGACGTCGCTATACGTCATCTGTTTGGCTTCGGCCGCCGGCTGCAGTTTGATATTAATCACTGCCGAACGCGGCGACCGAAGTTTCGGCTCCTTCTTTTTAGGCCCCTGTTTGGCCTTGGCAGCCTCTTGTTTAGGAGCCGCCTTCTGTTTCTTCGCCCCCCGGCGAGCAACTACATTCCAGCCCTCAGACGTGTCAACCGGGGCTGGTGGTAGTGTACGGGGTTCCGGAGGGGCCGTAGAAGCCCTCTCCGCACCCTTCCTCTTTCCTTTCCCTTTTTTTGGTCCCGCTTGTTTTTGTGCTGGGTTAGCAGGTGCTACTAGGGTGGTATTCGTAAACCCTGCTTCCCCACGCGGTGTGACAGCAGCGGCAGCAGCGGCTTGACGCTTTTTGTCAGCCGCTAGTGGAGGACGAGGTGCCGGCTTAGCTGGAAGTAGCCGGTCCTGGATGGCTTCCAGTCTGGTATTCACCATCGTCCCCACTTGCACCATAACAGTGCGGACCATCTCCTCGGTGACTGTGTTTTGAGCTGGGGCCTGCTGTTGTGGCACCCTGGAACGCTCGAGATCCGCCCTTAAAAGAGCCATCTCTTTCCTGAGCTCAGTCAGATCCTGTGTCAGGCGGGCATTTGTCGCCCGCAGGTTTAACACCTCCTCATTGGCCGTTCTGGCGACCAACACTTCCACCTTCCTTCCTTCCTTAAGGGCTTTGGTAAAGGTGCCCTTAAGGTTCCCTGATCTGCTGGCGACCTTGTTAATGATGGCCAGGCTGTCTGCTACTTGGTGCTGCAGATCATGCACCAAGGGGCCATCATTTTGTCTTTTCAGGTGTGGGTACATGTCAGAGAGCCTGGAGCTTGCCCTCGACTGCACCCGTGTCAGATCAGTGACTTCAACTTCTGCCTGTAACCGAAGTTCCTCTCCGGGCCGATGTTATTTTCGCCCTCGGCTTCTCAACTTCGTCTTCGTCCGAGATACCGGAGTGAGCTTTCTCACTCCGAGGTCGCTTCCGGTATGTTTTGGTCGGGTCCGTCTCGGTCTGGGTTTTTTGAGACCCAATAGAGCCGACACTCTCGGTCTCTGATTCAGAGGGCACCCAGAGACGCCCCCGAGATGTCGACGACCAAGATCTACCGCTGATGATGGACTCCGCTAGGTCCAATCTTTCGATGACCACTTGCGCCTCCTTCATCATGGGTAGCCCGACAGAAAGCGGCACTGACGCCGCACCTACTTCATTTGTGCCCGTATAAGGCACAGAATATACAGCTCTGCCCGTAAAAGGCCCAGCCACTTCGTGTCTCCACCCGTAGAAGGTTCGCCCGTAGAAGGCCCCCATCAGAAGCTCCGCCCGTAAAGGCCCACCGATAAAACCTCCGCCGTAGAAGGCTGACCCACCGACAACAACTCCGCCCGAAGAGGCCCACCGACAACAACTCCGCCCGTAGAGAGGCCCACCAACAACACAACTCCGCCCATCTCAGGCCCCACCGCTCCGCCATACCGGGGCGGCCCGCTCTCACAACAGCAGATGTTGTCCCCAGATTCGACGGGACGCGACGCCGTGGCGTAAAGGGGATTCTCCGGCCTTGGTAAGAACCGGTACCCTCACCAAGATTCACGACCCTTTAGTCTGCCATCATGAGGGTTTTGATCCACAGCTTCGGCTTTTCTGTCGGGGTGTGCTCCCCTGGGCCGTGTGGTTTAACTAACCGCTGAAGGCACGCCCATGCGCAAGCTGGTTTTGGTCGCGCGCCGGGATTTTTACGTCCCGGTTCCACTCGCCCACATGTGCGAGTAGGACCACTATCCGCCACCTGGGGACGCGCCCGGTAGGAGACCAGCAACTCCCTTCAGGAACCTAACCTAACCTAACCTAGCCTAACCTAGCCTAACCTGGCCTGGCCTGGCCTAACCTAACCTGAGAAAACCCTGGCCTGGCCTGGCCTAACCTGGCCTGGCCTGGCTTGGCCTGGCCTGGCCTGGCCTGGCTTCAACCTGGCCTGGCCTGGCTTCAAGCCTGGCCTGACCTGGCCCTGGCTTACAAGCCTGAACCCTGGCCTGGCTTCCTGAAGCCTGGCTTACAACCTGGCCTGGCCTGGCCCTGAAAGCCTGGCCTGGCCTGGCCCTAACCTGCAAAAGCTGGCCTAGCCTAACCCTGGCCCTGGCCCACAGCTTTAATAACCTGGCTTACAACCTAACCTGGCCTGGCCTGGCCTAGCCTGGCCTAACCTAAACCTGAAAACACAACCTAACTTCTTCACAACCTAACCTAACCTAACCTAACCTAACCTAGTAACCTAACCTAACCTAACCTAACCTAACCTAACTTAATAACCTAACCTGACAGTACACTCTGACAACCGCACAATACACTTAGGCTCCGCATAAAAATTCGTAAAAACTCGAATCCTCAAGCCACACGCGCAACGAGTGTTTTAATTGATTTCCCTACGTCTGATTCACCAGGATTATCGTTTGCAGACCACCACCAGCACGCCAGGATCCGGAGTAAAACAGCATCAACTTTCACCATCTATAACAGTGAGTGTTATATCGTATTCTAATATCTCTTAATGTGGAAAGCTTCGCGCCTTCAAGACAAATCCAGACACCACTTTTGTCTGAGAAATCCGTCCAAGGAAGAAGGAATCCCAAAGGCGCGAAGTTTGCATTATAACCTCTAAGAACCGCGTGGTGACCACGCGGTTAGAGAGCACGCGGTTCGATATTACCTCTAAGACCCTACGTGAAGACTCCGAAGCCGGACCGAGGACTTCGACACCGGCCCGAGGAATCCTGCAGCCCAGAGAACCTCAACAAGTCTCAGACCGTACAGGTAAGCCCAGGGCTTTCCCCCTTCCCTCAGTCCAACACCCTGTGTTTGGGCTTGTTGCTCAAGGACACCAAGTCCTTGCCACACACCCAAACTATAAAACCCACCCTCCCAAAACCCACCCTCCACCCCAAAATCTCACCACCCCAACTGCTCTCTCCGGAACTCGTAGTTTATACGAGCTCTTCTACACTACCTGCATCCCCTTGTCATTTTACACAGGTAAATTCCCAACCCCTTTTTCCACCCTCTGACCCCACCACCCCCCAGTCTCCAATAAAATTTTTACCTTGCAATGAGTCACCCGAAGTCACAACCCTACTAAAGAATTACACCTCACCCTGGGTCTATCGTGAACGGGAAGACTTGGGCAACACACAAGTTTGGGCACTACAAGTCAGCAGATTGGGATGGGATGCGTACATTTTACTCATCTTATCCCTGGGGGCCGGTTTGCTTCTCTTCTGATGATCCTAGTGACTGTGCCGCCGCTGTCGCCGATGTGGTCCTGCAGGGTATGGAACTTTATATTCCTAGCTCTGTAGTGCCAATTGGTGGCAAGTCACGGCCTTGGTTTGGTACATTCTGCAAACAAGCTGCCATTGGCAAGCGCGAAGCGTATCAAGCCTGGGTCGAAGCACTAGTCACTAAGGATCCAAAGGTGAAAACCTTAAAGAAGAAGTATAACCGTGCCTCTAGGTTCTTTAAGCGGCAAATTGCCAGAGCAAAGTCCGAGCATATTGTCAAAATCGGCAGGAAGCTTGAGAGCTTTCCGTCTGGAACACGCCAGTTCTGGGCGCTCTCTAAGGCTGCACTTGGCAACTTTAGCCAGCCTTCGCTTCCGCCGCTACGCACAGGAGGTGACGTCCTGGTCCATACGGCGAAGGAGAAAGCCGATGTCTTGGGCACTCTTTTCGCCTCGAACTCGACTTTGGATGACCAAGGAACCACACCACCTACCATCCCGCGGTGCGAGAGCTCAATGCCAGACATTAAATTCAGCCAAAAAGCTGTTCGGCGAGCTCTGTCTTCCTTGGACATCCACAAGTCGAGTGGACCGGATGGCATTTCTCCTTTAGTGCTCCGTGCATGTGCTCCTGAGTTGACACCGGTGCTAACGCGTTTATTTCGGCACTCTTACTCCGTCGGCGTAGTCCCGGACACGTGGAAGAGCGCTCTGATCCACCCGATCCCGAAGAAAGGCGATGGCTCCGATCCAGCTAACTACAGGCCCATCGCTATCACCTCCCTGCTCTCTAAAATAATGGAGAGCATTATAAACAGCCAGCTCCTGGTGTATCTAGAGGATCACCAGTTGATCAACGACCGTCAATATGGCTTCCGCCATGGTCGTTCAACTGGTGACCTTCTGGTTTACCTGACCCATCGCTGGGCTGCTGCTTTGGAAAGCAAGGGAGAAGGCCTGGCAGTTAGTTTGGACATGGCGAAGGCCTTCGATCGTGTGTGGCACAGGGCGCTCCTTGCAAAACTTCCATCGTATGGGCTTCCCGAGAATTTATGCAAGTGGGTCGCTAGCTTTCTCACTGGGCGTAGCATTAAAGTCGTTGTCGACGGTTTTTGCTCCGGTCACATGCCCGTGAACGCTGGCGTTCCCCAAGGCTGTGTGCTGTCCCCTACGCTATTCCTTCTGCATATCAATGACATGTTGGTGGACTCTAACATTCATTGCTATGCAGATGATAGTACGGTGGACGCTGTATACTCCGGCCGCGCAGGTCTTTCTCGGGAAAACGTTGACGAGTGCCGAAAAAAACTTGTGTCTTCTGTTGAGGCATCCCTCGGGAATGTCTCTTCATGGGCTGAAAGGAACCTTGTTCAATTCAACCCCTTGAAGACACAAGTTTGCGCGTTGACCACCAAGAAAACCCCATTTGTCGTGTCACCAGTTCTCAAGAACACTCCTCTTAAAGCCGCGCCTAGTATCAGCATATTGGGCCTTAGCGTTTCGAGTGAGTGCCAGTATCGCGATCATCTGGAAAGCAAGGCCAAGTTGGCCTCGAAGAAACTGGGTGTCATCGCCAGAGCGAGACAGTACTTCACGCCAAAACACCGGTTGGCCCTGTATAGGGCTCAGGTTCGGCCTCATATGGAGTACTGTTCTCACCTCTGGGCTGGTGCACCCCAGTATCAGCTTGAACCATTTGATCGCATACAACGCAGAGCCATTCGAATCGTTGGGGACCCGGTAATCTGTGCAGGGCTTGACACTTTGGCGTTGCGTAGAGACGTGTCCTCGTTGTGCGTTCTCTATCGCATATATAACGGGGAGTGTTCTGGGGAACTGTTTGACCTGATTCCTGCCGCAGGATTTTCAAACCGCACAGTACGCCACAAACTTAAATACCATCCACACCACCTGGATGCGTGGCACTCCAGTACTGTGCGGTTTCGAAGGAATTTCCTTCCACGTGCCACTCAACTGTGGAATTGCCTACCTGCGGCAGTTTTTCCAGGTCGATACGAAATGGGTACCTTCAAAAAGCGCGCCTACTCCCACCTCAAAGGCCGGCAACGCACCTGTAGCTCCTCTGGTGTTACACGGGGCCGTGGGCGGCGGGGATCACTTACCAGCAGGTGACCCGTACGCTCGTTTGCCTTGTCCTTATCCATAAATAAAAAAAAAAAAAAATAATTCGTATTATTCATGTAATTCATTTCGTTAATTTCCTTTCGTGTTACTGTTAGTGAATAATAGTTGTGAGCTGACATGTCGGCCGCGGTTTGTAGGACATGAAATTCAAACAAATGTTGTTTCGAGCACAGTTTCATGGCGCTAGGAGACTTGCTGAGCCAAAAATATCGGTAATTATTAATAATCTTCATATAAAGCAGAAACTTTGTAAATCTCTTTTACGAAAATTCTCATGACGGAAATGCATGATATTTGTTACACTTTATAATTTATATAGAAAGCTCCTTCTAACAGAATGCTAACATTTTTTAAATAATGCATAAAAAGTACGTTAAAAGATACACACTACCACATGTTTTGACATCCATGTTTATTTGAAATAACATATACATACATTACAAAAAAAAAAACGCGTTGTGATCGCGTCAATGGGAACACTAGTATTAATAATAATAATTAACATCTAATATATATAAGACAGTTGTGAGACCAGTAGTGGCGCAAAGGTGGCAAGCGTGCGACTGGCCCACTACCTCAAAATAGCCTATTACTTCTACATACCTTTAACTGACTTTAAAAAAAAGGGGATTTCATCAATACGACTTTATTTATATATTAAACTTTTTGACTTTATATAACTTTTGGCTGCGGAACCAATTTTTGATGATCTCCTTTTTATAGGAAGCTAATGTTTCTGGGTGATGTGGTCGCATTTTATATTTAGTTAAGAATTAACAAGTAGTTTTTGGTTATTCGTCATAATTATACCTCTTAGTGTTTTTTTTATACATAGCTTCACGTTGTATCCCCCTTATAGCAGGGTAGGCCGAGGGAACCTAGTGTTAAGATTAATTCGTCCTCCACTTTCCGTCAAATCAGCATTGCGTGCTTCTTACTAAACCCAGGAAATGTAAAATTTAATTTTCTGAAGTGTTCCTTCCTGAAGTGGTATATTAGAGAACCCACAACCCAAGCGTTAACAGTCGCACGCTTGTGCCTCTGGGTGTCACAACAGGTGTTTTTTATTAAAATCTTAATATTATATATCATAGTAACATTTTATTCCTAGATTCTTCTGGGCATTGGCTTTAGCACTCATCCTTAGCTCCGCAATAACAGTGGTGTATGTGACTGTACAACGTTTCTTCAGCGACCCTACTTATATAGAGAAGATTGAATCAGTTAGTACACAGATGATATTTCCTTCAGTCATTATATGCCCTGAAATTCATGCTCCTATGGAAAAAATTGAAAAATTCATTCAAGAAATGTAAGTTTTTAAGAATATTTGGTAAATATAACTACGTATAATATAGATAAAAGGTCATCTTGGCACAGTGAGATAGCATCTGACTCAATTAGTTGTGGTTTCAATTCCTACACGTGGAAATAATCACATTTACAATGTGCTCACTTCCCCGCTCTAATAATACAAAATCTTCCGCAACATGCAATTTTGATAGAAAGTGGAGAACGGAGTATCTAATTGGATGTTTAACCTGAAAATAACTTCATATAAAATAACTTATTTCAGTTCAATTATTGCAAAAAAACAAGCTCTGACATCTTATAAACATAGACCTAAGAAAAAAAAGGTCATCGCCAAAATTGTGTTGTGAAATTACGAAATATCTTGACATCCTATACCGATTTCACTGAATATATCGGCTTCATTAAAAATTACCGGCTTCCCTAAATATATATACCGGCTTTCCTAAATATACATCTGCTTCCTTTAATTTACCGGCTTGCCTAACTTAAATTTTCAACCCTCGCCACTGGTACCTACTTTACTACGCGGGATAAAGTGAGAAACTGAAAAAAGTACTAAAAAAAGTCTTTATCGGTTCGTTTAGAGATTATCCAGAACCACTAAACGCTAGCTACATCAAAAAGGTCATCAGACAGCTCGCGGCCTTCGCATCTCCCGACGTGGCATTTAATTATGAAGATTTACAAAATATAGAATATTTACTGGATTTCAACAAAATAGACATAGAAGAAGCTGGTCTACGTCTCACGCCGTCTTGCGAAGAAATACTTCTTAGGTAGCTATTATTGCATTATAATAAAAAAATTAACAAGAAAAAAATTGACTTTAAAGAATATGCATTTAAAAGTAACATTGTTACGAATAGCTCAAAAACTCGTCGACTCATCATCGTCAAATAAAAAGAAACAACGTGTTTTCATTAATGTTTTATTAATATATTTTTAAACTACATACGAATTAAGGCTGTTATGGGGAAATGTGACCAGTTATGTAAACGTCATGGTTGCGGGTTCGATTCTCACTCAGTGAAATAAGTAAGGGTGTCTCAACACCTCAACACGCAACACAACTCAACACCTAATGCCTCGAACTGGGTCAAGAATTTGGAAAACGTAGTAACTTAACATTCGTTTTCCTCTACCAAATACATACAAATATAATATTTAACAAAACAAAGATATCATATACCAATTTGTAATGAATAAAAAAATTCCAGCAGATCTAGTTTTTCAATGAAATATAGTAGTATTTGCAAAATTTATGAGTTGCAGGTGCCGATGGCGTGGGAATATAGTGAATTGCACTTCAATGTTTCAAATGGAGATCACCCGCACTGGATACTGCTGCGTTTTTAACGGTCGCTCGTTGAAAAGGTTTATTAATTATATCTATCGAGTTATAGAGGTCAACGTAGTGTAGTTGGACAGCATCTGTTTGTAAACGCGATTGGTTGTGTGTTCGGTTACCACTCCGAAGGAATTACTATATTTTAAAAATTTAAATTTTCCTGATCTGGTAAGACAAAGCGCAGCGTTAAATTCCGCAATACAACACGCAGTGTCGCAAAATTGGGAAGCTAAAAAAAATTAGCTTTCGTTAGATCTTAACTAAACTTAAATAAGACCACATCAGAAACATTAGCTAGGAATCCAACTCACAACCACTCGCGTGTACAGCCAGACGCTGTTTGACTGCGCCACAAAAGCCTCTGACCACTATAATGTCAAATGGCATAATAATTATTTTTTTTGTTATAGAGAGATAAGAGAACAAGGCATGCATAAATTACAGCCCAATAAGAATATTTACATTGATAAATTAGGCTTCAGCAACAGCTTGATGGTGGCAGTAAATCAAAGGAGAGATTTGACAGATATCGATCTTGTATACAAATGGGTAATTTTTATATATATACATTTTTTAGGTTCACATTAGTCAAGAAGGACCAAGTAACCAGTATTCATACTCCACTTTCCACTCGAGACATTCCATGTTAAACGCCGAATGTTAACATCGCGCTTTGTATTATAACAGAAAAGAAATAAAAATAGTTGAAGATCATTCATTCCCGAGATTGAGTGAGTTAATGATCATAATTATTCCACGGAGCCAAAGATCATACCCACAACCAGGTTACATATGATGACTTCAAGTTATTAATACCAATAACATTTCAGGTAGCCATTGCAACTGGCCAGCATTACGTGGATATTTCAGTAAATGGTACTCCAGTTTCCCCGGGAGAAGAAACCTGGGTTGGATACAGAACAGTCCTGATGCTGGTGTCAGATGATGCAAGCAGCCTCGCCACAGATCTCAGGAAGTGTCAGATGGCACACGAACCGCTGAAGTTCTTCCCTTTATATCATAAGTATTTTGCTTACACCTTTTCATGTCTTCGGCATTGGATACCTTTTGGCATTGGATACAAAAAAATTGTGACAATATACTCCGTTTCCCAAATTTTTGATAGAATAACATTGTGAAGCCCTATTTTTTGTAGCTTTACGCTTTTTCACGCATAGCAGGGTCACAGAGAACTTAGTGTTACGAAATTCTGTTTCCCGCTATCGTATATTACAAGTGGGGTGGCAAAATTTAACATACCGCTTTTTATTTTCGACACCACCCTTCGTGTTCTGTTGAGGTCCACCATAACAGAGTGTCTTGACACTAAGTTCTCTCTGACTATTCTCCTATCTCTATTAAAGCTTTTATATATTTTTTTAATCAACAATTTAAAATATACTTAATAATAATACGTAGGTCCTATTGCTTATTGGAATGCGAGATGCGATGGACTATGGAAAGATGTCAATGTTTAAAGCTCGTCCATCCAAGCTTACCAGGAGTACCTCTATGCGGTGCTAAGCACTTGGAATGTTCTCGGCGGGCTGCAGGTACAAATCGAATAAAATTTACTTGACTTAACTCAGGAAACTAATGCTGGGCTTTGTTTTACGAGAGCGGTGATTAGAATGATTATATATGATTATATATAATCATTCCCTTGTGGGGATCAGACGGTGTCCCACTGCGCCACGACAAAATTAAATCATTATTTAATATTTAAACAAACGTATATAATCATATAATTCAAGATCTTGAACCCGTATTTATAAGGTAATGCAGCTAATATATATTTTTTAAATTTTCTTTTTTGGCTTCACGCTTTATCCAACACATAGCAGGGTAGGCAAAGGGAACCAGAGAACCTAGTGTAAAAACATTCCGTTCTCTTTTAAGATTTCCGTTCCACTTTCCGTCGAATTGAGGCATTGCTTGTTGAGTAGCGGATATTTTTTTAATACAAGCATATTAAAATTTCTGAGACCATTGTGGCATGATATGGATGTCTGAATGCAAATAAGATTGATAGTGGGTTCAATCCCATTCGGCGAATGATCATATTAAAATTTTAATAAGGAAAGTGGAGAACTGGTGACATTAGATTATCTCTGATAGCAGGGTGCTATGAATGAAGAGGCGTGAATCTGCTTACAAATTAATCTATTCTGATGAATAACAAACATTCATCCTCGCAGCTTTACGCGTTTATACTATTAGTAGAATAAGATATTATATACTCGTACATAATACATTTTTAGTTTCATTTGCAATGAACGAATGCAACTGTCCGTCTACTTGTGATGTTGAAAAAGAACATTCGAAATGGTATAGTCATCAACTAATGTACGACTCGCAAACCTACGACAGTTTCTAGTAAGTAATAGTTTCTAGCGAGAGGTTAGTGATAAATCACTCTGTAGTATTTCAGTATATATAAAATTAATTATTAAAGGGTTTTTGTAAAAAGTAATTTAGAACTTTGTCATAAATATAAGAACGTATTTAGATTTTCAATTTTTCATGGGATAATTAGAGAGAGATTTCAGAAAAAAACACTTCTAAGAAAATGCATTATTACGAATAACTCAAAAACTACTCATCAGATCTTAACTAAATTTTTATGACACTACATCGGAATCACTAGATATCATATAGAAAAGAAATATCAAAGCTATGCGGCAACACAAAAAAAAATCGGATTGATTGGAAAAAATCGGATTCTTTTTAACCGATTTCAAAAAAGGAGGATGTTATATCCTCCTTTTTTGAAATCGGTTAAAAAGAACGTAAATTTTAAAGCATATCACGTACATACATAAAATAAAATATTTACGTAATACAAAATCCCTAAAGTAATAAATTTAAGAAAGCACAGGAACTAAAATAAGATAATACAACATGTCGTTCTAGTGAAGATTTAGACTTGGAGCAGGTCAGCATCGTACGAGTGTTCGTGGAGGAACGTAACAAGAAGATATTACAGCGCAGATCCTACTTCAATTGTTTTAACTTATTTTGTAAGTATTCTTTACTACTACTACTACTACTGTTACTACTAGATTTACTTCATGATGAATCATGATATACTATTATATATTTATTTACCAATAGATACTTTATGCACCTTTCTGCATTCTTGTGATATGTTCCTTATTGATGGTTGCCTGGAAGAGATTGCTTTCAGTAATAAGGCCGCCTTTGCACATTAATTGTAAGTTATTAAGTATGTAATGTATACTCTTTGTGCAATAAAGTGTTATTATTATTATTACTATGAATCTTTTAAGTGCTACAGGCCATCGTGGCGCAGCACGACAGTCTCAACGCGATTGGTTGTGACTTCGGTTCCCATTCGGAGTATAGATTATGTTTAAGCTATTTTGAGATTTCTCCGCTTTGGTCTCGAATTCGAGCGGACAGAAAAAGGAGTGTCTAGAGACTAGGCTCTCTGTCTACCTTGCTATGCGGGGTAAAATTTATACTTTCGTGAAATTGATATTTAGTATATAGGGTCCTTGGGGGTAGAAGATATTTAGGACAATTTTCAAAAGGTGCAAGTTCGAGTTCAAGTTAAACGTAGCGACGTTTAAATTCTCGTGCAAGAAGATTTTTTTCTTTAATGTGTAAAAAATATTTGAAAAAAAGGTTAAACAACGCAGCAATCAATAGACTAATTACATCAAGTTTTTGTCATCCACGGCTAGCTATAGTAGTGTCGCCTGTACCTTGTCAGGCAGTCACGCAGTAATACAACTGCAATATATAGATACATAATTTTAAGTAATCTAATACAAAATTTTATATAAAACTTGGAAATATCATATTCTATTTATTCTATTTATTTTATTTTCAGCTGAACTGGGCGGAATGTTCAACGTGTTCCTTGGCTGTAGCGTTCTTACATTACTCGAACTGTTGCTACTCGCTGGAAGAGCTGTTACACATTTTAATAAAACTAAAATACTCAAAACAGACACTCAAAATTGATCAATTAAAAGTGCTTTTTAATGCTTTACGCCTTTCTCAGCATAGTAGGGTAGGTAGAGAGAATATAGTAAACCAAACATTCCGTATTCTGTCTCAGTTCAAAATATTGCGTGCTAATGGCGGTACTCAATACCGTGATTTGTCTTACAAGGGTGTATAAATTAAAATATGCTATTGAATCATTAACACACGCCGGAGTTCTTACGTTAAATGACTTTAAAATGCTTATAATAGCGTATAGCTCTGTCGTGGCGGAGAGGCACAAGCGTGCGACTGTAAACGCGACAGGTTGTTCGATTCCCACTCCAGGAAATGGAATTTTTTATTTCCATTTTGGTAACAAGGCAAAGCGGGAAGTTGAGTTTCGCCACTCATCACGCAATGCCTCAATTCGGCGGAAAGTGGGTAACGGAGTGTCTTAACACTAAGTTCCCTCTGCTTACCCTGCTATATGCGGGATACAGCGTGAAGCTATGTATGTATGCATGTAAATTTACTTAAAATCTGATGAGCAGTTTTTAAGATATAATGTTACAGAAACACTTCATCTTAACATCGTATACCAGTTTATCTTTTAAATATATAAAAAAAAACAAATAAAGCTTTTACTACAATTCGAAATCTACAATACCTAAACGTAAGACAAATACTTGACATAACGCACGATTGCATTTTTGCTTGTAACTTTCAAACTAAATAAAGGATCAATGATGTCGACTCAAGAATTTATACTGCGTTCAAAACCGAGCTGTGCCAGTATCTGGTGAATCTGCCTTACGGTATCAAATTTGGAACACTAGCTGTACCCCGCGACTTCGTTTGCATGGGTTATAAAACCTAAGAAGACAAGAAACGTCTTAGCAATCCATGGATTAACCGCGCGGGTGCCCGTCGCGTTGCAGAAAGAGGAGTTTGGAGAGTGCCTGGGACTTACAACCCAAGTGTAGGCTTAAGGGGCCCCTTTAAAATATGCATTAACGTTTACCTCCACATTACGCGCTCCTCTCTCTACAAATAAATCGAAATACGTGCTAGAAATGAACTGATAATAGTTCTAGACAGACCGAGATCTTATTTTTTCGCGTTTTGTAAAAGAATTTTAAGAAAATTCTCTCTTAATACTCCCATACACTCCCCAAGGAGCCTACGTACCAAATCAGCTCTCTATGTCCAGTAGTTTCGCCTGCACATTGTCTGTCAGTCACTCAGTAACGCAAGCATTTTATAACCCTGCTAATATTATAAATGTAAGTTTGTTTGTTACGCTTTAACGCCAAAACTACTTAACCGATTATCATGAAACTTTGTACATATATTCTTAGAAGTATTAAAAAGGTATATCCTTTATATAGTAAAGGTATATCCTTTAGATAGTTTTTAATGAAAAAGAATAATTTGACAGATTTAATTGTTTTTCAAAAGAATTGAAATTCTAGCTACTTCAAAGCCTTAAAATAACGCATATACAAACTATACGTAGTATGGACTGCTATTGACGACGCGAGCAAAGCTGCGATATAACAGCTAGTAAGTATATAAATTGCTCTAAGCATTTCAAAGGACTAGCTCAAGAGATTGAAGTGCTGCCTGGACGAAAATATAATGTTTGGATTGCGCTTTGTGGAAAATGTAATGTTATATATTTCAACATTGCTATTTAAAGACACTGTATCACTGTGGACCTTTTAGTAATTGTTGGCACGGTGGCCGTGGGGTCGAATTCCGCTCGAAAAAAATATTATACTTAGGAAAAACAAAAGTGGGGAACAGAGTGTCTCAACACTAGGTTCTCAGGTTCCCTTTGCATACCCTGCTATATACAGGATATAGCGTGAAGCTAAAAAAAAAAAAGGTTCACATTGCTTCCCACATAGAAAGGTCTCTCTCTCTAGCTCACAAAGAACATAATGTCAAGACACTCCGTTCGACGCTTTCACCCGAATTTGATACATTATGTGTAACGGCGGAACTCAACGCCGCATTTTGAAATTAAAATAATTTAAATACAATCATCCCATCAACCATCGCGATTACATTCTTAATGACGGCAAGTCCATCATCATGATTATTTAAAAAATATATTATTCCATACAAACTTAAACATATGTACATAGTTATTACAGAATATGGCTACACTAAAATTGATAATCACTCTAACTGAATTTAATTATAAATATGCATAATTGTGTTACGTTCACGCTTAATCAAGTTGAAGAAATTAGCATCGGAACTTCGCCGTCGACTATGGACATTTCACAATTATTGGAATACTAGATATTTATTATTATATCAATGTAGCAATGCCTTAAATTAGAGGAAAGTGGCGAAGGGAGTGTCTGAACACTAGGTTCTTTCAATCATCGCTTTTACAAGAAGACAAGACGCTTTACAATTGCTATAACGCTGTCCGTATCTGCTCAATATGTTGATTTTATAAATATGAAAAAGGATTATATGTAAGCCTGAAGCATGTGGCTGTAAATGCGACAGACTGTTGGTTCAATTCTCAGTCCAGAAAATATTTATAAATATTTAATATTTTCATTTTCTCGCTCTGTTAACAAGGACGAGCGCGGCGTTGAGCTCCGTCACTCACCACGTAACGCCTCAATTCGGCGGAGAGTAGGGAATGAAAATTTACATAGAACGGAGTGTCTCAACACTAGGTTCTTAGGTTTCCTCTGCCTACTCTGCTATATATACGATACAACGTGAAGTTAAAAAAAATCATGTAGTCAAAAATAAAAACACTAACGTTAGACATTAAAGCTTAAACAAACACAATCCATATATTTTTCACACTCAATAAAACAGATGAACAATGAAATTGAAAACTAGATATTCTCGTTCAGGAGGTGGGTGTCGATTTCAAAACATAGTAGATCTAAATTCCACCGGTCTCCAATCCCGTCGGTATAATTAGTACAGATCGCTACTAGCGCTGAATAATTATGGTACAAGTTACAAGATGCGAGAGAAAAATGTATCAATTTAGCTATATATATCAAAAGCGTATTGAGTGACTGACAGATAATGTGCAGACAAAACTACTGGTCTTAGAAGATTAAAAGGGGATTTATTGAAATTGTTATGAAAACGGGAAATAATCGGATATTAGGTTTCATTCATCATAGTCGTCGAAAAAAAAGTAAAATTATGAAATATATAGCTTAAATAAATAGCTTATTGTTAGAACAGTAAGGTTTCCTTTTATATATGTATATTAAAGCGTTAATGCATTTAAAAGAGGTTACCTACACTTTTGATGTAAGTTCAGACACTGCTCCGAGCTCCACTCCCTGTAATGTTTCTTTTCATAAAAGTATTATAACACATCTGTACTTGACATTCTCAGAGAACCTTTTCGCCTTTAATTTAACATTATGTGCTAGATGAGGAAACCTAAAACCACGTTACAATCTTAACTACTAAGTTTAAATATAACCATATCAGAATCAGTTAAATAGCTGTTATATAAAAAAAATAATCATCAAAATTAATTCACCCCGCAAAAAATTATGCGGTAACATAAAAAAATACAGTCGAATTGAGAGTTAAAAGATATTTATTTTCTTCTAATTATAAAATCATCATAAACGTTAAGCTGGTCTAAGATCAAGTATACATTCAGTCTTAATTCTTTTGGCTATTTTTCTTTTTCTCAAATAATATATTTACACAGTTTCAATGTCATATATATTGAAGTGTAATTTATATTGTAATTCATTATATATATTGGAGTGATGCGTCTGATTGCGAACTAGTGATTGTGGGTTCAATCCACTCGAAGAAATTATCAAATTTAAACTAGTTTCATTGCTCTTGTAAGGCAAAGCGCGGCGTTGAATTCCGTCACTATACACACATTGCTTTAATTTCGGAGAGAAAATAGAGAACGGAATGTTTAGAACACTACGTTCTCTCTGACTATCTTGCAGTGGCGAGGCATCCATACAACACAATTTCCACCGGCTTGCCTAAATTTTTAAAATACAAGTATGAGACAAAAAAAAGGTCGTCAGAAAAATGAGCTCGAATTGTAATAGAGTTTGCAAAATGCGATAGTGAAATTACTGAATACCTGCGATACCAGCTTCCCTAAATATACCGGCTTCTCTAAAAAATACCGGCTTCCCTAAATATACACCATCTTCCGTAGTTTACCGGCTTTCCTAACTAAAATTTTCACCCCTCGCCACTAATAGGGCTACGCCCAGCTAAGGGATAATGCGTTAAGCTGTTAAAATATAATATACATATAAATAAACAAAACCATGTTATTCATTATCCTCTATTGTTTTCTTAGTATTTATTTAAAACCAACATAATCAATTATTTCATGGAACAATAATAATAATATTTCTTTTTCAACGACCTCAACTTTTGTTCTAAAGTGATATTCATAGTAATTAATTATTTATTTGCGTATAAGATAAAAAAACACATGTTAAAATGACGAACATGCAAAACATGTGCTGTTCTATTTTTATTTATGTACACTTACTGCAGTTATACGTGCACATTCTTATGTACTGTTCATCATTATAATACTATATACATACAAGAAACTACTGAAAATAAACATTTTAACAATTAAACAGCGTTTTCGTATGACAGATTTATATTGCGTGTTAGAATTCGCAGAATTTAATTTGTATTTTTTTTACGAATTCAATGCACAGTAAGACTATAATTGCCCTCGCATTGATTGTGAGTTCGATTTCTACAATCAATTTCATGTAGAAAATTATTTTATTTTTTCTCTCTTAACGGCGCTAACCTTCACCAACACAAGAAGCAAAATAAAAATACTCGATTTTATGCCTACTATACGGGTAAAGTGAAACATACTTTACTTCTTTGCAAAATTGACCAACATCAACAACAAAAACAAGATTATCTTTAGCTTGACGCTATATCCCGCATATAGCAGGGTAGGCAGAGGGAACCTGAGAACATAGTGTTAAGACACTCCGTTCTCTTTCAACACTTCCGTTCTCCACTTTCCGCCGTATTGAAGCATTCCGCGCTGAGTGGCGAAACTCAACGTCACGTTTTGCCTTGCGACGAGACCCAGAAAATGAAAATACTAAATATTATTTAGAATTTTTATCTCCTGGAGTGGGAATCGAAGCCACAACCTATCGCGTTTACAGTCGCACGCTTATGCCTCTGTGCCACAACACGACGGTATATAAATTATCTTTAAAATACATATTTTTTGTCAATTTTGTAACTACCTAAATAATAATATACCGAATAAAACTTATGGCTTGTACCAAACGTTATTTTGAACTATTCGAGAGCCATTCGAGGGGGCATCGTGAAGAACGCGTGCAACTCGCCTGACGCCCGCCGTCGGGAGATTGAATTTGTAATGTGTTTTAAGTTGCTCCGATGAAAACTATTCAGAATATTCCCATTGACTCAAATTGAAACGATTTAAAATCTGGAACGAGTTAGACGACTGACATAAAATTCTGTTTTCGCCTGCAAGATATCGCTTTTTGTGAAGCGCGGTGTCTGCACTCGTTTCAAATGTATTCGGATTTTTTCTCTATATATTTTCCACAATCTATAGCATTTTTATTTTCATTTTTACAACTTTCTTTTCATTTATGTCTATTATACCTCATTTTAGACGTCACTATGGTGTAAAAAGTAAAATCATGTTACTAGGAGAAAAGAACTGGGATTCTAAGTAACAGTGCAAAATTTCTTAATTGTCTCTTTATATGTATAATTATATTTCTATATATATGTTTTTATACAAGTATATCTCAGAAACTGCAAAGCCTAATTACCGTAACCACCCAATTCCAATTGTATTACAATTTTATACCATTCAAGTGATTGAGGAATTAATTGAATTATTTATAGTCTTTCTATCTACAAACAAAGTAAGAGTAAAAAATAAGTAAGAAGCAAAGAAGAGAAGGAAAGAAGAGAAATTAGAAATTGAATATTTGTTCAATATATAGGGACTAAAACAAGATATTTTAACCAAATTATCATATAAGAGGTATCAAACTATGAACTGTAGCAGGTATATTACTTAACAAAAACGCATTCGAAGCGCGAAACAGCACACCTTAATAATCAACGTTCACAGGAGTTTACGCGGAAAAGAACAAAGACAATGTTTATGAGGGGATTTTCCATGAAATATACAACTTTTTACTTTTGTTGCTTATTCCTAGCATTATTTATACTGTACTTAAATAGAGATAAAAGCTCAGTTTCCTTTTGCATTCATATTTATCTTTCAATATTTTGTTTCACGTTGCATTCAGTAAGGTAGTCAAAGAGAACGTAGTATCAAAACACTGTTCGTCGCTTTGCGTCCTAATTCAATGTTAAGTTGCGGAACTCAACGCCGTGCTTGGTCTTACCAGAGTGAAGAAATGGAAAGAGTTATATTTAAACATTCCTCCGGGGTGGGAATCGAACCCACGACCAATTGTGTTTACAGACAAACGCTGTTTCACTACCTCGTCTGTTATAATTAAACACAAAAAGTCATATTCTTTTTTTAGCTTCACGCTATACCCCGCATATAGCAGTGTAGGCAGAGGGAACCTGAGAACCTAGTGTTAAGACACTCCGTCCCCCACTTTCCGCCGAATTGAGGCATTGCGTTCTAAGTGGCGGAACTCTGGGAATCGAACACACAACCTGTTGCGTTTACAGGCTTTTCGCGCGCTTGTGCCTCTGCGCCACGACAGACATATTTTAAACATTTTTACAGTCTAGTGCCCTATTGTCGAGACACTCCTATCTCCACTTTCTGACCAAAATTGTGTTACGTGTTGGATCCCAACACCGCACCTTGTCTAACACAGCAAAAAAACGAAAATATTCAAAAAATATTAATACATTTTTATAAGCATAACACATAAATCCATTTTATCATAAAAATCATAAATATCTAAAACGAAAACTTGAATAAATTCAGCATAAAGACTAACAGAAACTTATTTAGTTATTCGAACAGTAAAATCCAGTAGATAGAACGTGAAACAAGTTGAGACCTGCTTACTTCACGGCAGTTGTTACTTTGTAAGTTACTGCAAAAATGCCTGAACAGTTTAACTATAAATAAGATTCGGGAGGTAGTTTTATGGTATGCGACTGCGAATAGTGGAAATAATATATGTAATATGAAATATTATTTTATTTTATTTTTGTATAAGCTTGAGGCTATCGTAGCGCAGTTGTGTCTGTAATTGGGTTTGGTTCCCCTGGGAGGAATTATTAACTTTTAAATAATTTACATTTTCTCGCTCTGGTAACACAAAGTGTGGAATTAAGTTATACCATTCATTAAGTAATGTACAACAACAAATGCAACAATTAGTTTTTGAGTTATTTGTAATAATTGTACTTTTTAGTGCATTTTACTTGAAGTCGGCTTTCTTTATTTGTTTAAATTTTAATTATCATTCAATTTTTATAAATTTTCTACCTAAAAATTGTAAAATAGACATAAAAATAACGAAAAAACTAAGATACTTCCACATGTTGATGTCCATGATCATAAATAAAGTAGTTTACACTCGAGAAGCGTGAGCTCTCTTATATTTATAGGCTATCCTGTTTCGGTGGAACCTCGATATAAATTCATTAAACAATATAAAAACAATTTACTTGGAAAAAAGGACAATATGTGTATCTTTATCTTGTTCTCTTTATTATATCATGACTGTATTTTATTTAAAGAGTTTCTAGTTATTTTTTTTACTTTCTTTCATTTCTTACTATTTTACTTACATTGCCTACTTACGAGTACATATATATTCAACTCGCTCGTCCAAGCCTTCAAAAATCATTCGAAAAGTACAAAAAAAGTTTATATTATAATAACGGTTATTATGGAAGGTGAAGGTGAAAGTGAAGTGTGGCGTTTAATTCTGCTACGCTATGTCTCGATTTCTAGCGGAAAGTGGGGATTAAAAAGATATTGTTAAGGAAAGAATATTATTCTGTCCAAGAATACTATACAGATGTTAATGTGTGAAATTAAATGCTGTTGATACTCGCTCGGGAGGCTTATCGTTGTTGTAAATTTATTGTAAAATTTTATTTGAAAAGTGCAACTGATGAGTTTTTTGTACACTGTTGAGTTAGTTGACACTGGATTCTCTCTGACTACTCTGCTGAGCAAGAAAAAGTGTGAAGCTGATTAACACTTCAATCTTCATAATAGCAACTATCGATTATACTAAAGTAAGGTCCGTATAAAACATGAGGATCATCAGGAGCGAGGCGAAGGAAGTGTACAGGGACCATATAACGTTTGGTGCTCTGCCTCTCTGACCACTAGGGATCTCTGCCCTACTAGAGATAAGGCAGGTTCACGCCTTTACTCGCAAGATATGAGAGTGGACTTAGTGTCAGGACACTCCGTTCTCCACTTCCCCCTAAAGATATATTGTGAAAATGAAGAATAAATAATTTTGTAATACGTCACCACATAACTTTCCACCCATTTTATTTGTTTTTAACGTTACACGTGATTCGTGAGTCGTTTTCGACAATATTTCCGTGGACCGTGGATAATTGGCACATCTGAGTAAAGAACTTGGCAATGTTTAATTTTGGTAATGGATTATATGTTTCATATGTTTATAAAGTAAACGAAATTAGTATTGCGGCTTAGTCTCTTTCAATGTCTACAATTATTGTTTTCACGCTATAGATATTTTCAGGTTTGTTTTTTTTTTTTTCATTTACGTAAAATAACTAAAAAAATGGAGAGCCTAATAATATCCAGAGACTGTCTCTGTGTCGGTATTTGGCTCTCTCTGATATCTCATCTCTGAAAAAACGTGCACAAAAACTAAGAAAATCCAGTAGTAAGTTGCATATATACATAACTTCACGCTGTATCCCGCATATAGCAGGGTAGGCAGAGGGAACCTAGTGTTAAGACACTCCGTTCCCCACTTTCCGCCGAATTGAAGCGTAATAAGTTGCTTTGTTACATATTCTCCAGTAGCATAAAATTTTCGATTTAAATTTGGTCCAGTCCAGTCCAGTCCGTTTAAATTTGGACTTGTGTCCATTTAATTAATTAATTTTCTTATCAGTCCGCCGGGCTGTTAGTAGTTATAGCCACGCAACCATGTTAAATATTTTGGTGCAGCAGTCTATCATCTATCTATACTTCATTACTTTTTACAATAGTTGTTTATAGGCGGTACTGGCAGAATATGTGTTATCTGCTATCGTAAAATCAGGTCATTAGAACATGTCAAATATTACAATATTTTCTTGGAAAGAAATTTTGAAACTGTAAAATATTTTGTGGCAATAGTCGCAAAATCATTGAATTAAAAAAATAAAGACACATAGAAATCGTTACATATCTTTAAATAGTTTCATTAACCTATGCGCGGCGTTGATTTCCCCCACTCAGCACGCCATGCCTCAATTCGGCGGAAAATGGGGAACGAAGTGTCTTAACACTAGGTTCTCAGGTTCCCTCTGCCTACCCTGCTATATGCGGGATACAGCGCGAAGCTATAAAAAAGCGAAGATATAATACGCGACACTAGCAAAATATTTATCTTTAACTTCACGCTGTATCCCGCATATAGGGTAGGCAGAGGGAACCAGAGAACCTAGTGCTAAGACTCTCCATTCTCTTTCAACAATTCCGTTCCCCAAAATATTTGTTACCCCTAATCACAAAATCAGACCATAAAAAATAATTAAAATGACATAAAAATCGTATCGCACCATAAAAACGGTAGCAACATTTAGAACAGAGCGCGTTAATGCTGCGCAAAATTTCTTTAAGTAACACTTATTTCAGTTACGCTCCGTAACAGTGCACAAGCGGACTGCACTTTATCTGGATGTGCTTTTTGATTTATATATAGATGTGCATGTTTTATACTTCGTGAAAATAACGTTTATTGCTTAGATGCTGTATATAAGTACTTTTAAATTGTACTTGAGTTCCCGTTGACGCGTTAACAACGCTTTGTCTATCAATGTATATGTCACTTTATATAAACAAGCATGTCAAACCATGGTAGTGTGTGTAACATTTATTTTAATAATTTAATATATTTTTATGTATTGTTTTAAAAATATATTATCATTGTGCACTCCTTCGCTATATAGACTATAAGTGTACCAAGTTTCATTCTCTTTCGTCCACTTCGTTTTCGTAAAAAGGGATCCAAAGTTTTTCCTTCACGTATTAATATATAGATTATAGTAATTATAACTTATAAATATACAAAATTCTATAACTAACTTCTGCTCGCAAGAAAAGTAGCCTGTGTCCATGCCATGTTATTAACCGAATTCAAAAATGAGGAAGATAACTAATTTTAAAGACTTTTTTTATATGATAGCTGCTTCTGATGTAGTCCCGTGTAATTTTAGTAAAATTCTAACGAGTCGTTCCTGAGCGATATGAATGTAAAAATGTTACTGAAGAACTTTTAATATTTTTTTTCATTGAAAGCAGCTTTAGCATATTGTAAATGGACATTACTTTTTGTTATGATGCTTTGCCATAGAAAATGCCCTTTACTTTAAGAATTCAATAGCATTAAATGAATGTTATTAAGCTTTGAAGTCTATAAGAGGCCATTAGGCGCAGTAGAACAGCGTCTAACTGTAAACGCGATTTTTTTGGTTGGTTGGGTTGGATTCCACGCGCTGAAATGAATATATTTAAATTATATTTATTTCTCCGCTCTAGTAAGACAAAGCTCAGTGTTGAGTTACGTCACTCAACACGCAATGTTTCCAATATGAAAATAAATTAGGAATTAATGTACCTATGTTATTTTGATATTAATTAAACAAATAACAAAATAACATAGATACATAGTTTAGTACGTATGTTTTTCTTGTTTTTCTAGCTTCGCACTGTATTCCGCACATAGCAGGTTAGACAGAGGGAACCAGAGAACCTAGTGTTAAGATACTTTGTTCATTTTACAACATTTCTTTTCCCCACTTTCCACTGAATTTAGGCGTATTAAGTGACGGAACTCAACGCCGCGGTTCGCCTTATTTCCAGAACGAGGACGTGAAAATACTAAGTCATATTTAATATTTTCATTTCTTGGTGGGAATCGAACCCACAACCAGTCGCGTTTCCAGTCGCACGCTTGTGTCTCTATGCCATGACAGACATCTTTAGGTACATATGTAAAATCATAATTTCAAATATAATCATGCATTCAACATCAATTCTATATTCAGACCTAAACTTAGGCCTAGTATATCTCATAAAATATTCCAGAAGCATCTACACGTGGGGAATCGATCTGCGCTTATATTAGCATCTAGGCCTTCGAGAAATTACGAACACCTTTAAATTATGATTAATGGAAAACGAGATGACTATATTTTAAATATTGGCAAACTCTAATTTTCGTTGGTTTAGTAACAACTCTTATATTTATACCTTACTAGTGTCCCCGTTGACGCGCTAACAACGCGTAATCTCTTTCAATCCATATGTCACTTTATATAAATATGGATGTCAAACCATGGTAGTGCGTGTAACAATGTTTTTATTAATCTTATACACTTTTTATGTGTTATTTAAAAAATATATTAGAATGAGCGCAGAACTCCTTCGCTATATAAATTATAAGTGTACCAAGTTTCATGCTCCTCCGTCCGCGTAATTTTCTTAAAAAGGGATCTAAAGTTTTTGCTTTACGTATTTATATATAGATTATGTTACTTAATTTTAATATTAATAATTAAAATTTCTACAAAAAAAACGACTTCAAATAAAATGCATTAAAAAGTAAAATTATTACAAATAACTCAAAAATTACTCGTCGAATATTGATTAATTTTAAATGTAACCTCTATGCACTTAGCTAGTGACATTTAAAAAAAAAAAAAATAAAATTAGTTCACGCAGTAAATAATCGAATTGATAACCTCTTAATTTTTTTGGAAGTCAATTTGAAATAAATATAAATCACATTTATCAACATGAAAGCGGAAAGTGGGGAACGGAGTGTCTTAACACTAGGTTCTCTGGTTTCCTCTGCCTACCGTGAAGTTAAAAAAAACATACAATATTTTATATTACCCACACAGTGGAGCAGCGGAACAACGTCTGACTGCAAACGAGTCGTTGTGCGTTCGATTCCCACTCGGACCAATGATAATATTAAAACTATTTTCTCTTTCAACAATTCCATTCCCCACTTTCGCCGGATTGAGGTATTGCATGCTGAGTGACGGAACCCAATGCCGCGCTTTCCCATGTTTCCAGGCTCGGGAAATGAAAATACTACTATATTATTAAAAATTTCATTTCCTGGAGTGGGAATCGAACCCACAACCTGTCGCATTTACAGTCACGACAGGCGACTATTATTAACTTATTCACGCTCATCCGATATCGCATAGCAAGTATGGTAATATACACCCTATCATACCGCCAAAGCAAACCTTCAGATGACACGTAGTCAATAATACCAGCGCCAGTTCACTTATTATTCATCCCACGTACAATCCGACCAAATCGAAAGGTGCCCATGATTGAATAAAGATGGCCGGGCCAAGGGTTCTATCAAATCATTCCGTATAGGTATGTGAATGAAATAGTAGAGCTGGCTTAGGCAAATGTTTTCACTTTAGTGGACGGCCTAACTATATTTATATGTATTGGTTAGGCGTTACTAAGTGACTGACAGTTAACGTAAAGATTAAAGTACTACACTTGGGAAGCTAAAATTTTGCAAGTAAGCTAAAGAGCATACCATGTTGCGGGATACAGCTTATCTATAAAAAACAAGCATTTTACCCACTTAAAACAAGAAGCTATAGGCCATCGTGCCTCATTTGGGGGGCGTCAGATTTTAAACGCAGATATTGTGTGTTCGCTCTCCATTTTAGGGAATAATTATACTTAAAATTAATTATACTTAAAAAAATATTTTCATTTCCTCGCTCTGGTAAAACAATGTGCGATGTTGAGATCCGTTCAACATTCAATATCTAAGTTTTAAGCTGCAAACTGAAAGTTGAAAACACAATACTTTGATACTAGACTCTCTGCGTTATATGAGAAAAAGTGACTAAATTAAAAATATAAATACACCATTGAATAGAATTTAAACATATAAACATCTAATCTACCACCACCACCTGCGCCACAACAGCGTATTCTTGACGATAATTGATTAATTTTAAGCAACTAAAATAAAAAATATATATTATTTTCTTTATAAATAATACCCCGACGAAAAGCACTTGTACAAACTCATACAAGTGTATGACACACACATAGTTAATACATAATATATCACGATAACTATAATAGTAAAAAGAACAAAAAACGTGACACTTGCACAGCTGCTTGTGAAATAAATATTTTTTATATATTGTTTTTTGAAAAATGTTTTTAACCCAAGAATGTCTGTCCGTTGGTTGTTTTTTTTTTTTTTTGCAATTCACACATTATCTCGTATAGCAGGATATGCAGAAAAAACCTGTTCAGATCCTCTGTTTTCTACTTGACGTCAAAACTTTGCATGGTAACACAACTCAACGCTTTAATAATTTTAACATAATAATTCCTTCTTATGATAATCGAGTATACATCATCGTATTTACAATCAGACGCTGCCTTAGTGCGCCACGATGGCTTCGCCTATATAATATTTTTTTCTTAACGTAATGATTACATTTAAACTATTTTCATTCTCTCTGCTTTGGTAAGACAGAACGTGACATTCATTCACTCCATTCAACACTCGAAGCACTTTCGGAGAACGGAGTGTCCTAACAATAAGTTCTCTTTTCTATATGTTTTGTTACAAATAATAGCAAACACTGCGTAAATGTTATTTACTCTTACCTACCAATTTAAGTAAGTAAGTAAGTAAGTAAGTAAGTAAAAAACTTTATTTCGGAACACACACTGCTTACAACGTAACAATAATAATAACAATAAAGAAAAATACAGCAAGAAAACACAACAAATACTATAATTCTAATGTATATAAAAACAAAACAAAAATGTGCAGCAGTGTGGAGCGAAAAAGGAAAGTCACTCAGCTTTTATGTTGGCATGAGCTACAGAGCAAACAGTACCAACGCTGGTTTTCAGTGACTGCCTTGCGAAAATCGCGATTTTCAATTTGCTTATCTCTTTTTAGTATCGCTTTATCGTTACATCAAGTTTCAAATTATAACTATTTTAAAGCATTATAAAGCATTATACTCATAGAGTTTAGTGTCAAGACACTCTGTTCACCATTAATTAAAAGAAAAAGTAGAGTCAGGCCCGAAACTTATATCTTCAGAAACATTTTTATTAACAGCTAATTCCTCTTCACAATTACCATACGCCTTTGTGTAAAGTTTTATTCAATTTACGCTTCTGTAAACAATATTCAAGTATATAATATAGATTTTCATATAAAAATGTAATAGATAGTTATCAGCGATCACGACTGTTTATTGACAATGGATATACGAATAGGTATGTATTTAATGTTGCGTTTTGTTTTGAAAACAACATTATTCATTTACAATTATTATTATAAGTAATTTCATAAAATTTATACAAATTTGGTTGGTTTTTCGTTATACAGACCGGATATTTTTCTTTACTCTAGAAACCTAAAACGTTTCATACTGGTACTGGTAGAACTCACAGTTACGCGGGAACACATATTCCTAAAGATCACAATTTCATGCGGAACAAGTGTTTCGAATTTACCAGCTAACTAACCAAGAATTGGTTTATTTCTGGAGTATTTCGAAGGAGAGACTAGTAGGATCTTCTCTAATTTGGTTAGGTAGAGAGAGGAGCGCGGACAGTGGAGGTGAACGTTAAACCTACACGTTGGATCGTAAGTCCCAGGCATTCTCCAAGCCCCCCCTCTCTACAACGCGATGGGCATATCCTGAGCAAACCTTGGCTTCATCCGCATGGTGATCCTTAGCAAGCCATGGCTTCACCCGCATGGTGAATCTACTATGTTCTAAAGCTTCATACGCTTATACAAATAACAATTGGTATTTTAAAGTATTGCATCATGACATTGGAGGTTCTTACCAGGTGACCTTTATAACAAAAACAGATGTAGAATCAAAAACAATATTATATCTACAATACCTTTTATAAAACAGAATGGATATTACACATTATGTAATTAATGTTTTTAATTTAAATATTTTTTATAAGAAATAGCATTAAATGAACTTCATGCTTTATGTAATTGAAATTTAGTAACATTTTTATTGTTTAAATACAAATATTTCCTTACAGGGCTTCTGTTATTAGTTGCGTGGTCCATACCCGGTGCATTGTCAACATTTGCCCCACAATGCCGATGCCCAAAAGATCTTAATCCAGTATGTGGTAGTGATAACATTACATACAACAATGAATGTTTATTCAATTGTGCACGAGATCACAGGATAAAAACGAAAAGAGGATCAATTTTCATCGATTATCAAGGAAAATGTCGAGAGTCATGTGTTTGTACAGATGAGTATAAGCCTGTCTGTGGAAGCGATAGGAAAACTTACTCAAATAAATGTCAACTAAATTGCGAAAACAAAAAGAAAAAACATGGAGAAACTCATATTACCATCGACAGCGAAGGAGAATGTTCATCCCCTTGTATTTGTCCGTTTATAATTCTACCTGTATGTGGGAGTGATGGAAAAACTTATTCTAATGAATGTCTATTAAAATGTGAAAATAAAAAGTGCATTAACAGAGGTGAAAAACCTATTCGAGTCATTTACAAAGGAAAATGCATTGACGATTGCGTGTGCACAGATGAATATAAACCAGTTTGCGGTAGCGATGACAAAACCTACTCAAATGAATGTCAGCTCAAGTGTGAAAATAAAGGAAGGGCTAAACAAGGGCAGGAACTAGTAAAGTTGATTGCTGATGGTGAATGTCCAGAAAAATGTATTTGTCCATTATTCAAAGCGCCTGTATGTGGAGACGATGGTCAAACATATCCTAGTCAATGTCAACTTGGCTGTGAAAATAAACAACGAAAGGCAAAAGGATTAAAAATAATAAATACATCAAGCAAAGGCAAATGTCCAGATAAAGTTGTTTGTCCTGAGATTTATAATCCTGTATGTGGCTCTAATTTTATAACGTACTCTAACGAATGTGCTCTTAAAATCGCTAACCAGGAAAACATTAAAAACAATCGCCGCCCTATATCCATACTGAGCCAAGGTAAGTGCCCATCATCGTGTATTTGCCCACAAATTTACCAGCCAGTCTGCGGCAGCGACGGCAAAACCTATTCCAACAAGTGTAACTTAGAATGCTCCAATAGAAAAGGTAATGGTCAACAATCAGTGGTAGTAAAGCAAGAAGGTGAATGTCCAGTAGTCTGTGTTTGTCCAGCGATATACGATCCCATCTGTGGTCATGATGGAAAGACTTATTCTAGTAGGTGCGATTTAGAATGTGAAAATAAAAAAAGAAAGAAACATAATCAACCACTTATTTCAGAATTTAGCAAGGGCAAGTGCCCAGACTTGTGTGTTTGCCCCGCAATTGTTCTACCTGTGTGTGGAAGTGATGGAAAAACTTATTCCAATGAGTGTCAATTAAAATGTGAAAGTAGAAAACGCGAACATAATAGAGAATCATCTATTTATGTAAAAAGTAAGGGCAAATGTCCTGCTCCTTGCATCTGTAATAGGATTTATAAGCCCGTATGCGGCAGTGACGGCAGAACGTATGATAACGAATGTCTTTTAGACTGCGAAAATAAAAATAATCAAAATCACGGAAAATCACCAATCAAGATTACAAGTGAAGGAAAATGTCCAGAGGGAAAAAAAAAATTAACATGTGAAAGTAGAAAACGTGAAGATAATGGAGGATCATCTATTTTTGTAAGAAGTAAAGGCAAATGTCCTACTCCTTGCATTTGTAATAAAATATATATGCCCGTATGTGGCAGTGATGGCAAAACGTATGACAACAAATGTCTTTTAGACTGCGAAAATAAAAATAACCAAAATCAAGGAAAATCACTAATCAAGATTACAAGTGAAGGAAAATGTCCAGAGGGATGTTTTTGCCCAGCGGTTTACAAACCTGTCTGTGGAAGTGATGGAAAGACCTACTCTAGTAGCTGTAGCCTCGGTTGTACTAATAAAGAGCGCGAAAATAAAGGTCAGTTACCTATTAAAGTAATAAATGATGGTAAATGTGCCGAAGATTGCGTTTGTATAGCATTATATGACCCCGTTTGTGGAGATGACGGTAAGACTTATGGAAATCAATGTGAACTTAACTGTCAAAACAAAGAACATAAGCGTAAGGGAGAAGTAATCGTTAAAATTTCTAGTAAAGGTGAATGCCCTAAAAATAAAATTTGTCCAGCAAACTACGCACCAGTATGTGGTTCAGATGACAAAACATACTCCAACGAATGTGCTCTCAATGTTGCTAGTGAGGATAATGTAAGTAAAAAGCTTCCTCCGATCAAGGTCAAAAGTCAAGGAGAATGCCCAGTGTCATGCATTTGTTCTGAAATTTATCAACCAGTTTGCGGCAGCGACGGAAAAACGTATTCTAACAAGTGCAGCTTAGAATGCTCTAACCAAGAAAGAAAACAAAATGGGCAAAATCCTGTTACCGTCTTAGATAACGGTGAATGTCTTGAACAATGTATTTGTCCTCTAGTATATGATCCTATTTGTGGAAGTGATGAAAAATCTTATCTAAATTCTTGTGATCTAGATTGTGCAAATAAGCAAAGAAAAAAAGATAAGTTACCGCCAATTACAAAGATCAGGGACGGTGAGTGTGTTGAAATATGCATTTGTCCATATAATTTTCAACCAGTCTGTGGTTCTGACGGAGTAACCTATCCTAATGAGTGCTCTTTGGAATGCACAAATAAAGAAAATATTAAGAAACGATTACTTCCTATATTCATTGAAAATGATGGTGAATGTGTAGATGATGACTGTAATTGCACTGATGATTATCAACCAGTTTGTGGAGACGATGGCCGTACCTATGATAACAAATGTAAACTCAAATGTGTAAATAAAATACGTGAACAAAATTGTGAAACTGTTATAAATATTGTAAGTGACGGAGAATGTCCGGATCTCTGTTTCTGTTTGGCCGTATATCAGCCAGTTTGTGGCAGCGATGGTCAGACATATCCAAACCAATGTACTTTAGATTGTAAAAACGAAAAGAGAGCATTTAAGGGTCAAAGTCAAATCACCACAATAAAAACTGGTGAATGCTCTGAAGATTGCGTTTGCTTATCTATCTATCAACCAGTTTGTGGTAACGACGGTAATACTTATTCCAGTGAATGTCAATTGAACTGTATAAACTTAGAACGAGCACAAAAGGGTCAACAGCCTATTATTATAACATTTAGAGGAGAATGTAAAGAATCTTGTATCTGTCCTGCTGTTGTCGATCCAGTTTGTGGCAGCGATGGGGTAAGTTACCCAAATGAATGCCAGTTAGGTTGCGAAAGTAGAAGTCTTCAACGTGAAGATTTGTCTCCATTAGAAGTTGTTTCAAAAGGGCTTTGTAAAAAACCATGTGAATGCTACGACATCACAATTCCTGTTTGTGGAACAAATAATAAGTCGTATCGAAACGCATGCTACTTGGGCTGTGCTGATAAAAATAAGAAATCAAATGATACATCCATTCAAATTAAGTATACAGGAGCATGTCAAAACTGCAATTGTCCCTTAATCTATAAACCAGTCTGCGCGAACGATGGTAATACATATGGGAACATTTGCCAATTGGACTGTGAAAGTAAACAGCTGGAAAATTTCGGAAAACCACCACTTTATGCTATGTACAATGGTGAATGTAATGATTGTAAGTGTTCTGATATAAGAGAACCTGTTTGTGCCAGCGACGGAAATACGTATAATAACAAATGTGAATTAGATTGTGAAAACAGAATCCGCCATAATCTAAATGAAAATTTACTTTCATTTGCTTATAACGGCATATGTCATGATTCTGAACACAATTGTGATTCTTGTCCTCGTCTATTTAAACCAGTATGTGGAGATGATGAAAACTCTTATTGGAACAGATGCTGGCTGGACTGCAACAACCGATGCAATTGCGACCCGTATGCACCTTTTGTTAAAATGATAAAAAATAGTCGCTGCTAAAAAATGGTGTAGATTTACATAATTATTAATACCACATTTTGTTTAATACATGCCTTGTACAAAAAAAGTAGAGATAAAATAATAAATTAAAATTAAATAATCATGTTCTTTATTTATCTTTAAAACATTTTTATAATAACATTACGTGTAAGATAAACGAAAACCTCTTATATAAATGTAATTAAAATAAATCTTTCAACAATAAATCTGAGGTTCTCTTTATCCTTGTTTTATCATCTTTCGTCTCACTCCTAAGTCCTAGACGATCTAAATATAACACAACAGTGTAGTTTTCGGCAAAACTGATAAATAGTAAAATAACAATATATATGTGTTATTAGACTAATCAGTTTATAAAATAATGTTCTTGATTGTGCTATGGTACATATTGGTGAACAACTAGGTTCTATTTTCGCAAGTGTGACACTGAAACGAGTATGATGAATTTATATTTAAATCTCTAGAAAAAATTCTTAAGTATACGCAGACGAGATCATAACCAAAAGTTGGTGATCCTTAATGCATCTGCCATATTAAAAAGGGATAGTGCCGAGAAAAGTCTACAAACAAAAAGAAAAAAATATATAATCCAAATGAATTAAAATATTCTTTATGTAGATTAAAGCATAAATTGTGTAAGTACTTATTATCGTTAAGATGACGGTTAATAAAATCAACTGTTGATCTTGTAAACACAAATAAAAACCTATTTCTAGGGTGAAGGGTACTCTTAGAAAACGTTAGTACGGTCGTAATTAATTCGCGTTTATAGCCATTATTAATTGCAAAACCATAGCACATTATTCACTTCAACATTCATGCAAAAGTCTAAGTGGATAATACGCTATTGTAAATCGTTTAAATTAAATAAAACATTGTGTATGTATAGTAATAAGAAAATAGGCTTTAAAATATATCCTTGTGGCACACCTATACGCTTATAAGACTTAAACTGTGATGCATTATTTACAGTAATCTGTTAGATACTAAAGTAAAAAGGGAATCACTATATGACTATTGCAAAGAGATCAGGACTGTTGTCATTGACTCCATAATATCTAAGGTAAATCTAAATAAATCAAAGTTAGTATAAGTATCTCAGTACACAATCAAAATTTTAAATAAAAAGTAGCTTCGCGCTTTAACGAAACTAATCCATTTACTTTTTACATAAAAATTATTTGAAATACTATTTGTAATATAGGTATTGCTATTTAGAAAAATAAGGCGCTGCTTAAATAATCCATCTCTTAAGTTAAATATACAAGCAATGAATAAAAAAAATTAATATTTTTCTTGAGTTTTAGTAATAAATAAGTTATTTA
Organism: Philaethria dido; assembly: GCA_033558755.1. NCBI lineage: Eukaryota > Metazoa > Arthropoda > Insecta > Lepidoptera > Nymphalidae > Philaethria > Philaethria dido. The sequence continues at coordinate 242,920 of JAKGSA010000412.1, read as the reverse complement.
GCTAATGATGACTGATGACTAAGTGAGTACACCAGATCTTTGTGATAAATATGTTTGCATCGTATCATCAGTCTCCTCTTCATTCAGAAGATTAATATTAAAAATTATCATTGTCAGACATGCTACAACTATGTTCAAAAATATGAAATAAAATAATTACAAAAAAGTTTTTCATTCAAATGTTTTTATTTGAAATCAGTAGAATACGAGGTACTAATAAAGAATTTACAAATACAACTGATATAGGAGTATTTATCACACACATTAAAATGATAAAGGAAATTAAACATAAAAAGCAGTTTCAATTTTATGCTACACAGCACGGAAGGCCAGTGAGAACCTTGTGTTTTGTTAAGACACTTCATTCGCCATTATTTATATTTATTTATTTTAACTTCACGCTGTATCCCGTATATAGCAGGGTAGACGATACTCCCGCGAAATGAACCATAAAATTATGATGATTCGGTTTTGTCATTTTCCATATATTATATATCTAGAACTACTATGAAGTTGAATTCCATCACTTAACATGTATTGTCATTACAATATGTTAGTTAAAGGAATCCTACGCCGCACTTTGTAGGACTAAGAAAACGAAGAAGAATATTTAAAAGAAAAATCGCTTATATTTCAACGTTTCTCCCGCATAGAAGGGTATGCCAAGAGAATCTACTGTCAAGCCTCTCTTTTACGCTTTTCGCCCGAAGTCGAGACATAGGGTGTCAAGAATCTGAACTTAATACAGCGTTAAATAAATGAAATTAATTTAAATATAATCACTCCAAAAAGTGGTGATCAAATCCACGACCAATTGTCAACTACCGTTCCAATTCGTCACGATTATCTCTTATATTTTAATAACATTTTAAATATACATGGAGCTCATCTATTACTTTTCTTAAGACGGCAAAAACAAACGAGCGTTTAAGTCACTTGATGATAAGCGATCACCGCCGCACACCGACCCAGTGGAACACCAGAGGAGCTGCAAATGCGTTGCCGGTTTTCAAGGTGGTGATAAATAAGCTTTTTGAAGGTCGTATCGACCTGGAAAGATTTCCGCAGGTTGCAGTTTGTGTTGTGCCACAATTGAGTGGCTCATGACAGGAAGTTCCTATGACATGAACTATGAGAGACTTCCCAAATGCATCGTGAAGATACACGAGCAAGCATTTAATTCATAAAAACAGTATTAAAATACGCAACTATCGACATCCAAAATGGTTAATTTATGTAAATAAGCCATATAAAGATAAAAAGAAGTATTACAACCTGTTTTACATTTTAGTTAATAACTTTATATTTGCTAATTATTTAAATAATTTGTATACTCTAAGGTATATAATGAACGGAAAAATTACACTTAGATATTTTCGATGTCACTTAGCAGCAGTGAGGAAACGATATGAGGAAACAATTATTATGTGAGTTTTACTTTCTATTTTTCTCTTTTTCTTATAATATCTTCAAACACTTTATTTTGACATTTAATAAATAAATATGCAATTTAATAAATAAGGACGAATATGGCACTTGAGATAAACCTGAGTGGTTTTTTGTAGTGTCATTAGTTATAAAATAATATTTGTAAATCTATTAAATAATAATAAATAAAAAAAATACATATATATTACATACATATGTCTTTCGCCTTATAAACGATTATTTGTTTGACTAAAATAGAATAACGGCAGCAAAAAAAAATCCTACTGAAATTGAAACTTACATCTATCCAACTGCCTTACAATTACTTCATCAATCGTAACATTACATACATATATCAACAAAATACAGAAAATATTAATTTTATTATAATATGTTGATGTCCATTTATACTTTTAGGTGTTCTCGCCATCCTGGCACTGACAGTCCCATCTACATCAGATAAAGTGATAAGCAATATCGTAATTGTGAAGAAAACTGTTTATGTACCAACAACAATATGCCTTTGCGAGTATAGATTCAACCCGGTATGCGGATCTGACGGAGTTACTTACACTAACCATTGTGTACTCGAATGTACTAATAAAGAACGTGAAGCGAGTGGATTAACCTCAATCAGGAAAGCAGACGATGGCGAATGCAGCGAGTGTATCTGTCAAAACGTAGACATGCCAGTATGCACCCTAGACGGTGTCACGTATCCCAATGAATGTGAACTATCCTGTGAAAATATCAGACGAATACGTGAAAACAAACCGATAATCTACCTCGCGTATAGAACCGCTTGTATCGGTCCTCCTTGCACACTATGCACGACAATTGCTGCTCCCGTCTGCGGTACAGACAATGTTTTATACAGGAGTCAATGTGTCCTCGATTGCGCTAGTGCTAACGCCAGAAACGGAGGATACCCTCAAGATATCGCGCTTAAAAATGTTGGCGCATGCTTGGACGGATGCTTGTGTCCCACCAAACAGGAACCAGTGTGTGGAAGTGATGGCAGAGTGTACGACAACTTGTGCTACTTGGCGTGTGAAAATAGAAAGAATCTATATTCTAGATACCCTGATATTACAGTCGCCAATAAGAATATATGCGCCAATTGTCGTTGTTCGTCCGCTATCGAGCCAGTATGTGGTAGTGATGGGAAGTCGGAACCCAGAACATATGGAAACATCTGTCAAATGGATTGTATAGCTAAACGTAGTAATAATCCATACTTGCAGGTTATTAGTAAAGGACCATGTCCTAAATGTTTCTGTACGGGAGTCAATTCGCCAGTGTGTGGAACAAATCACAAGACATATCACAATGAATGTGAACTTCGCTGTGCAAGCAACAATGCCCCAAGTGGTGAGAATCCCATAAGTATTTTCTATGGTGGAGTTTGTCAGGAATATAATTGCGAATGTAGCCATTGCTCTGGCGACTATTTACCACTATGTGGAAGTGATGGAAGAACGTATTGGAATTTATGCTGGTTGAATTGTAACAATGAATGTAGGGAGAAAGCGTCAGTAGAACCTCTTTATATTGTTAGACAAGGATCTTGTGCAGAATTTGATTGATTTATAAATATTAGGTATAAATATGCTTGAAATAAAATTTGAAATGTACATTTATATATTTTATAATTTGTTTTTGTTTCATTCCATTAAACTGAATCATATTTTTTTTAAATTAATCTTGACGCAAAAGACAGAGAAACAAAATAATAAAATAATAATAATAATTACTCTTTATTGTACACACATAAAAAAACACATAAAGTAGAAAATACACACAAGGATTACATATACAATAGGCGACCTTATCGCTAAAATAGCGATCTCTTCCAGGCAACCTTAAGGTATAAGAAAATGCAAATTAAAATCGGATAGGGTGTGAAAAATAAAGAAATAATAATACTTAAATAATAACAGTAGACTTGAACCCACTCTAGATGAAGTAGGAAAAGCTATAAAAAAGCTTAAAAATAACAAAGCTCCCGGTTCTGACGCTATTCCTGGTGAACTACTGAAGTATGCTGGATTTGAGTTTGAGAGAGAAATGCACCAACTCATATTAAAAATATGGAGCACTGAAACCCTGCCCACAGAATGGAACATGGCGGTTATGTGTCCCCTTCACAAAAAAGGGGACATTCTGGTCTGTAAAAACTACAGGGGTATATCGTTATTAAACACGGCGTACAAGGTCTTTGCAAATATCCTTCTGCATAAAATTATACCCTTCGTGGAACCTAAATTAGGAGAATACCAATGCGGTTTTCGTCCAAATAGATCTACCACAGACCAGATCTTCTCTTTCAGACAGATTCTTGAAAAGACCCTAGAATTCAACATCGATACCCACCACCTGTTTATCGATTTCAAAGCAGCTTATTACAGTGTCCATAGACCATTTCTATATGAAGCTATGTTGGAATTTGGCATACCTCCTAAACTAGTCTCACTTACAAAGATGACGCTGACCAACACCTCAAGTGCAGTTAAAATCCAATCTGATTTATCGGAGCCATTTGAAACGTATAATGGACTGAGGCAGGGTGACACTCTCTCCTGTGTTCTCTTCAACATCGTTTTGGATAAGTGCGTTCGGGATTCGAAAATTGAAACAACGGGAACCATCTTTCATAAATCTGTCCAAGTCCTAGGATACGCAGATGATTTGGACTTGATAGGTAGAACATTTACAGCGATGGAAGATGCATATCTAGCTCTGGAACACACCTCGAGACAGGCAGGCCTCCAAGTTAATGTCTCTAAAACAAAATACCTCAAAGCCTCAAGGAATGAGACAACTCAACAACAAGACAGATTAGTAGGCAACGAGACCTTTGCTGTAGTGGAGGATTTCGTGTATCTAGGATCTACCATAACAAACAAGAACGAAATATCTAGAGAAATCAATCAAGGAATTTCGGCTGCCAATAGGTGCTACTTCAGTCTTCTAAGATATTTCCGGTCCAAACTTCTGTCCAGGCACACGAAAATCTTCCTGTATAAGACCTTGCTACGACCAGTACTCACCTACGGCTCTGAAACGTGGGTGCTGAGTAAAAGCAATGAACATATGTTGTTGGTGTTTGAGAGAAAAATTCTAAGGCGTATTTTTGGGGCTGTGTTTGAGAATAACATCTGGCGGACTAGACACAACCACGAGCTTTACCATCTCTTTAACGAACCAACTATCGTTAAAGTAATTAAAAGTAACCGTCTCCGTTGGCTAGGACACGTGGAGCGTATGGAAGACACTCGAACACCTAAACGTCTTCTATACTCAAAACCTGATGGTCGTAGAAACCGTGGCCGACCAAAGTTGCGCTGGTTTGATGGTGCCGAGCAAGACTTACAGACAATTGGCATCCGAGGCTGGAAGCAACGAGCCAAGAACCGTTCCGGTTGGAGAGATATTCTGGATCAGGCCAAGCCCCACCTTGGGCTGTAGCGCCATAGATGATGATACTTATAAATTTATTTTAGCAAACATATAAACTATGTACTACACAAATACATACATACAGACATACATACATAAATACATCCATACGTACATACATACATACGTAATATACTATTATAAAACATAACAAAACATTTCTTGTTATTTAATGTGGAAAACAGAGACGCACGATTTTTTTTACCATGCTCTGCGGAAAAAGTGGAAAGTGAAAACAAATATAAATGATGACATTTCAAATATTATTGTTATTATTATCCGTTCCCCACTTTCCGCCAGATTGAGGCATTGCGTGTTGAGTGGGGGAAGTCAACGCCGCGCTTTGCCTTGTTACCAAACCCAGAAAATGAAAATACTTCATTTCCTGGAGTGGGAATCGAACCTACAACCTGTCGCTTTACAGTCGCACACTTGTGCCTCTGCGTCACGACAGGCAGTGGGAAACGGATTTGTTGAAAGAGAATGGAGTGTCTCAACACAAGGTTCTCTGGTTCCCGGTGCCTACCCTGCTATGTGGGATACAGCGTGAAATTAAAAAAAATAATATTATTATTTACATAGGCTCTATTTAATTATACAAACTACACAAATTATTGCAAAAGATAAAGGTATTATGTATCTTGTGAACAAGTATTAGATATACTTTGTTAAATAGCGCCTAAAAGAAATGGATTGCAATTTTGTTTTTGAGCCCAATTCTATACAATATTATAATTACGAAAATTAGTGAGGACAGATGAACGTTTCTTACTCTTCCAAGGGAAAACAACTGAACGGATATCGATGAAACTTTATAGTAATATAGCTTATATGTCGGAATGGCTTTGGATAGGAACAGATGGAGAGATCTAGCAATCTCGCATACTAATGTGCAAGACAGATCATGACCACAACAATAGGAGTGAACGACTGAGTAAAAAGTATTTATATATTACACGTGATTTCTTCACTAATAATTACATACATAGCTTCACGCTGTATCCCGCAATAGCAGGATAGGCAGAGGGAACCTAGTGCATGAACCTAGGGCATTGCATGCTGAGTGGCGGAACTCAATGCTGCGCTTTGCCTTGTTGCCAAGCCCAGGAAATGAAAAATTCCATTTCCTGGAGTGGAAATCGAACCTACAACCTGTCGCGTTTACAGTCGCTTGTGCCTCTGCGCCACGACAGGCGTTCAGTAATAATTGCGAATATCAAAGAACAAAAATTAACATAATTCATAATAAACGACAATCTAAATCAATAAAGTTAAAAGAACAATTAAGGTGCAAAATCACATTAGAATTAATGAGAAAAGTTATTTAAATATATGTATTCAGGTAATAGAATGAACAACATTTATAACAACAAGTTCAAAGTAAATAATTCTAAGTTTGAATTGTGGAGACACTTGAGTCATTCACGGACAAGAACTTGGCTCAATATAATTAAAGAAAATGCACTAAAATGTACAATTAATACGAATAACTCAATAACTACTTGTCAGATCTTAACAAAATTTTAAAAAGAATAACATTGGAAGCACTAGCTATCATATTAAAAAATAATAATCAAAATTGGTTCACCCAGTACAAATTAACGCCTGTCGTGGCGCAAGGCACAAGCGTGCGACTGTAAGCGCGACAGGTTGTGGGTTCAATTTCCACTCCAGGAAATGAAAAAGTTTATTTTTTTCTTTCCTGGGTTTTGTAACAAGGCAAAGCGCGGAGTTGAGTTCCGCCACTCAGCACGCAATTCCTCAATTCGGCAAGTGTGAAACGGAGTGTCTTAGTTTCTGCCGAACACTAGGTTCTCAGGTTTCGTCTGCCTACCCTGCTATATGCGGAATACAGCGTGGAGCTTTTTAGCTCCAAGTAAAAAATAAATCGATAACACACATACAAAAAATATAATCAAATTGATCCTCTTTTCTTGAAGTAAGTAAAAAATAAATTTAATTACAAATCAGCGAGAAAGCCGTATACAGTAGAAGCTGAAGTCCTGGAAATTCGTTAATTAGATTCGGGGGGTTCCCCTAAGTTTTAAAACGCCGGTAAAGTCCCGTTGGAAGAATTCGCATTTTCACTGAAACAAGTTTTCTCTTTGTATTGAAGATATCGTGGGACAACGTCTAAAAATAATCACTATTGGTTGCGGTTTGATTCCTATTTCGGGGTATATTTATATATTTCAGTTAATTCCATTTTCATCCCACCCAATTTGAATTAATTCCATTTCCTCTACCCAGCTTGCATGCTTCTCTATGCAACAAGTTTGATTATAAAGAACAAAAAACCCGACTGAACCAATTCTTCAAATTTAGGCAAATACAAATAAAGTAGGCAATAAAAGCTATTTATGTGTATATATTTGAAATGTGCTAATTAATTCCTTTCATTTGACACCCCACACGGTAACCATCAACGATTTTTTTGTTTTTATTCATGACGTAATTGCCTCGCCATATTTAATTAAGAATGACGTCACATATTAAAGAACACTTGCAGTATCAATACCTATTTAAAGACACCTTAATTACATAAATCTGTCCAGGGGCTTGGAAGATATGAGGTTATAAAGAATATTACAAACATACATAATACGTATAAAAACCATAACACTCCTTTGGCAGTTGTGTAAAAACAAGGCTTTGAGGTTTGACACTCTACACGTAATGTCTCAATATCATTCGTAAATCGGGAAACGAAGTGTCTTAACACTAGTTTCATTCTGACTTTACTATGCGATAAATATATGAAGCTATATAAAAAATAAGCGTACATTTTCTCCGCCTGTGATTACAAGTTACAAGTATTCAGAGAGAAAGAAATAAAATGAAGCTTAGCACTTCTCGCAACAGCTCGCGTCGGGAATCTCGAACTTAAAGTAGGCCATAACTTTATACGCAAATTTAAATAAAAAATTCAACTTAGCACGTTTTACATTGCATGTAGTTGTAATATTATGTAATAATGGATTCACTTTCCTACTGCCTTAAACATAATACACCCTTAACAGATAGAAAGCGAAGAATATAGAAAAAAATTACAATTTTTTAAAAAGGTGTCTCACCTGTCGTGGCGCAGAGGCACAAGCGTGCGACTGTAAACGAGACAGGTTGTGGGTTCTATTTCCACTCCAGGAAATATAGTATTTTTATTACCTGGCCTCTGGGTCTGGCAACAAGGCAAAGCGCAGCGTTGAGTTCCGCCACTCAGCACCCAATGCCTCAATTCGGTAGAAAGTGGTGAACGGATTGTTAAAAGAGAGCGGAGTGTATTAACACTAGGTTCTCAACTTCCCTCTGCCTACACTGCTATATACGGGATACAACGTGATGCTAAAAAATAAATGTATATCCAGAGGGTGTCCTGTCAAGTATCTGTGCGATACTTGGTTTAGGTCATACGGGTACGGGACCCCGGATCCTCGAGCCACCACTATCGTATTCCTATCATCCAATCCATGAAAGTGGTGTCCTTTCATTCCGCACCCCCATGTCCTTATCTCCTTCTCTCTTTTCCTTTCTTGACTTATCCTCTCCCGTGGTTTTACCCATAATGGGTTTTGGAGGTCAGATGGCAGTCGCTCCAATAAAACCAATTTTCGCCGATCAAATGGAAAGTTTAAGGAAAATGCTGGGTATGGCTCGGGCGTCGCCGTTAAACGACTCGCAGACACATCGCCCTACACCTGCGATAAGTGGGCAAGGGCTACCGTGTCAAGTACGGGCACGGCTAAAGACGCAAGTACCCAGAAAGAAACTCCGCTTTGCAACATGGAATATTGGCTCTCTAACCGGACGACGGCTCTCTAACCAGACAACTCGCAGATGTACTCGTGAGACATCGGGTCCAGTGTGTCTTCCTACAGGAAACACGCTGGAAAGGCAATAAGCCCCGTAACATCGGACAGGGTTACCAGCTTATATACACTGGGTCGCCCTCGGGTAAGACCGGTGTGGCGGTAGTGCTCTCTGAAGAGCTTCAGAGTGGTCTCCTTGAAGTCGACCGTCGCTGCGATCGTTTGATGCGGGTGAAGGTACTGATTGAGGGTGTCATCACCAATTTGATCAGCGCCTATGCCCCTCAGACGGGTTGTAGTGGCGCCGAAAAGGAGTCATTCTGGGAGCAGTTTGAAGGGGTGCTACGCGCCATACCACTTACCGAGGTAATCATAGTTGGGGGGGACTTAAACGGCCACGTGGGTAGGGCTGGGGACACGTATGAGCGTGTTCACGGTGGTTTTGGTTATGGTCGTCGTACGGAGGGAGAAAATACTCTGAGAACCTGTATTGCGCCTGACTTAGCCATCGTGAACACGTTCTTCCAAAAGAATTCTCAGCACCTTATCACGTATAAGAGCGGGTCCCACTCAACTCAAATAGATTATCTGCTGACCAGACGGTGTCATATAGGCAAGGTCACTAACTGTAAGGTCATTCCTGGTGAAAGCCTAACGGCCCAACATCGTCTTCTTGTCATGGACTATGTCGTTACTCCGAAAAAGAAAGTTGCCGAGAAACGTGATCCTAGGATCAAGTGGTGGATGTTGGATGGGCCGATGCAGACCGACTTTCTGGCAGAGGTTAAAAGTCAAAATCTATCGACTGACACCCAAACTGCCCAGGAAGCTTGGGATCGAGCCCAGTCAGCAATTATTACTGCAGGTAAACGAGTTCGTGGCATTTCTAGGGGAGGACGAGTCATCGACAGGGAGACATGGTGGTGGAATGACAAGGTGCAGGAAGCGATTCGGAAAAAGAAGGCTGCTTTTAAGGAGTGGCAGAATTCCAACTCCCCTGAAGACAGAGTGGATTACATTGCGGCAAAACGTGCCAGCAAAACAGCTGTAGCCAGAGCCCGCAGTGAGAGTTTATCACCACTTTACGATAAACTCGAAACTGCGGAGGGGCAGAAGCTCATATATAAACTGGCACGTGCTCAGGATAAAGCGGCACAAGACATTTCCAAATGTCTCTGTGTCAAGGACTCCCGAGGTACGCTGCTTTGTGATCAAGGCTCTGTGAAGGAGAGATGGAGGGGCTACTTCAAGGAGCTGCTGAACACTCAGCATCCGTGTAGTCTTCCTTCCGAACCGCTCCCTAACCTCGGACTTATTGCCCTAATAACCCTTGACGAAACTCGAAATTGTCTTCGACGCATGAAGAACCGGAAAGCGGTGGGGCCTGACAACATTCCGATCGAGGCGTGGAAATCATTGGGCTCTCTGGGTGTGCTCATGCTCACTGATCTCTTTATCCGCATCTTGAGCACTGGTACGATGCCACAACAGTGGCGGTACAGTTTCATTACCCCTATTTACAAGGGAAGGGGCAGTGTTCAAGATTGTGGTAATTATAGGGGGATCAATTTTAATTTCAGTAACCACCAAGTAGCTAGTATGTTCAGCCGAGAAAAAGCAATTCGCGGTGGCTCTTTAATAATTTAAAAAAAGTGTTACAAATTTAAAGAACGTACAGATATTGTGAGCCTCTCTGTTGAGCAGACTATTGAAATGGCCTGTGCAGAGCTTGAGCATTTCATTATTGTAAGTGTATACAGACCTCCCACTGGGTTAACACTTTGAAACTATTTTAGACCAAGTACTTGTAAAATTATCTGGATCTAAGAAATTCATAGTAGTATGTGGTGACTTTAATATTAATTTACCAGATAATTCCACCACTTGCACTAGATTCAGGTCTTTACTAAACTCATATAATCTAGCTAATTTATTTCTAGAGCCAACAAGAATTACTAGTTGTACAGCAACTTGCATTGATAATATTTTTACAAACGCTGTACCAAAATATAAATCTATAATTAATATGTTGAACTCTGATCATTGCGGGCAGTTGGTTTCCTTTTTCTTTATTAAAAATAAAATTGATAAGAAACAAAAAATTGTATGTGTGCCGATGACAACTGGCCGTGTAAAAAAGTTTGGAAGTAATATAATAGCAAAACTTAAATATTTAAAGTATAATAATAATCCAAATATTTTGTATGGTAATTTTTTCAGTTTCATTAAAAATGAATTTAATGCTATATTTACTTCCAAAATTGTTGATTCCAGGAATTTCTTGTCTTTTAATGATTGGGCGACTGTGGGAATTCATAAGAGTAGACAAAGGTTATATGACCTATATAGTCAAAAAACATATAACCACAGTGAATCTTTTAATAATTATGTTAAGAAATATTCTAAAATGTTTAAAAAAAGTATGTTCCATGGCAAAATCTACATATAAAAAACAAAATTAAAAATTCATCTGATAAAATAAAAATGACATGGAACATAATAAATAGTGAAGCTGGAAAATCTAAAAATCGCAACTGTGAATTTAAATTAAATATTGATAATAGTGTAACCAGATCCGATCAAGAAGTTGCGTGTGCATTTGAAAAATTCTTCGCTGATATTCCAGTTTCAACAACCAAAACTCTTATATCTTCTACAACCGTCGCTGAATCATTGCTTAAGGAAAGCGTACAGAAATGTGAAGTAGACTTTAAATTTAAATCAGTCAGCTCAAGAGACATTGTAAAGACATTTAATTCCCTAGATATCAAAAAAACATCGGATCCATGGGGTATTTCTGTGAAGCTGATTAGTTATATAATAGACGCTATTGCTCCTTACCTCGCGAATATATTCAATAATTGTATAGAGTATGGTGTGTTTCCTGACCTGATGAAATTTAGTAAAGTCATACCGATATTTAAATCGGGTAGCACATCAGATCCCAATAACTTTCGACCAGTATCTGTGCTACCCTCATTCAGTAAGATTTTTGAAAAAAATATTTTATATCAAATATTAATGCATTTTGATTTACATAATCTTATGCATGAAAAACAGTATGGCTTTACTAGGGGTCGTTTTACTGCTGACGCTGGTATAAATCTCTTAAAAAGTATCTATGAGGCTTGGGAGGAATCGCAGGATGCTCTTGGTATATTCTGTGACCTGTCCAAAGCATTTGACTGCGTTCAGCACTCTACGTTGGTCATGAAGCTACACCACTACGGTATAAGAGGACGTGCACTCAATCTTCTGGCCTCTTATTTAAGTAACAGGATTCAGAGGGTTGATGTAAATGGCAAGAAATCTCCTGGATCACTAATCAATATGGGGGTCCCACAGGGGTCTATTCTTGGTCCTTTCCTCTTTTTAATATACATAAATGATTTACCATATCTTGTCGGAAAGAGCCATGATATAGTATTGTTTGCTGATGATACTTCCTTAATATTTAAAATGAAAAGGTGTCTAAATGTTTATGACGATGTAAACAATGCTCTTACTAAAATAGTACATTGGTTTAGTGCTAATAACTTACTATTGAATAGTAAAAAAACTAAATGCGTCATTTTCAGAACGCCTAATACAAAAATTGTTAAAGCCAATGTACTGTTAAATGGTGAGGCCGTGGATCCTATTGATTCAACGGTATTGCTCGGCATCACCATAGACTCCAAGTTACAGTGGGGACCTCATATTGACGGATTGGCGAATAGACTTAGCTCAGTAGCTTTCGCGGTTAAAAAAATTAGATTGACTGACGTGGAAACGGTACGTCTTGTTTATTTTAGCTACTTTCATAGTATTATGTCCTATGGCATTATACTATGGGGTAATGCAGCCGCTATTAATTCGATCTTTGTCCTGCAGAAGCGAGCTATTCGTGTAATCTATAACTTAGGCCCTAAAGATTCCTTAAGACAAAAATTTAAGGAAATTAATATTTTAACAGTTGCCTCTCAGTACATCTTTGAAAATGTACTGTATGTCAAGAAAAATATTAGTAATTTTAACAAAGTTGGCGATGCACATAATATAAATACAAGAAATAGGCTTAAACTTGCAACGCCTGTAACTCGATTGTATCGAGTCCGCAATTCTTTTATGGGACAATGTGTATACTTTTACAATAGGATCCCAGAAAACGTCCGAGAACTTTCCATTTTGCAATTTAAAAAAATTGTAAAAAGACGTTTGTGTGTTAAATGATTTAAGACGTTTGTGTGTTGATACCTAATTAGTATAATAAATTAGTATATATTACCTAATTAGTGATTTTATAAATGATAACACACCTTGGGAATGAAGTGCTCGCTCCAGTCTGTTTCAAAGGTATCATTGTCATTAATAAAGAATTGTAAACCATTATCAAATATAAAAAAAAAAAAAGAAATGTCCCGCTAAGTTTCTTACACCGGTTCTTCTCAGGTCTGAGGCATTAAATTTAGTGAACCGGTGGTAAATTATTTGACGTTCAAAAAATGAAGCTTGTAACTTCTTATTTTGAATAAAATTATTTGACTTGACTTTGACTTTGAACGATAAACTGTTTTTTTTAATACATATTTTCAATAATACCAACTTGACGCAATTATAAAATAAATTTGATACCCCGTTTATACATACATACATAGCTTCACGCTGTATCCCGCATAGCAGGGTAAGCAGAGGGGGACCTAGTGTTAAGACACTCCGTTTCCCATTTTCCACCAAATTGAGGCATTGTATACTGAGTAGCGGAGCTCAGCGCCGCGCTTTGCCTTGTTACCAAACCCAGGAAATTGGGAGACTGAGTGTCTTAATACGAGATTCACTCTGCCTACCCTCCCTGCCATATGCGAGGTACAGCGTGAAGTTAAAAAAAAAACTTAGTTATCCATAATATATATTTACCTTCCGTATTCCGACCCGTCATTACATATATATATTTATATTGTACCTCTGGTTGTATGTACAGGTACAGGGTATATCAAACGTCAGGGGCTCTTAACCCCACAAAGGCTGACTGCTGCCGCTCAAGTGCCACTACTGAACTTGCGTTTGGGTTACGGTTAAGTCATATTAACTAAAATGTTTTGACGTTTTGATAAAATATGTGCTTATTTTAGAAAATACATTATTAAAATATGACGACAGAGGCACAAGCGTGTGACTGTAAACGCGACAGGTTGTGGTTTCGATTCCCGCTCCAGGAAATGTAAAAGTTTAATATTTTCATTTCCTGGGTTTGGTAACAAGGCAAAGCGCCGCGTTGAGTCCCGCCACTCAGCACGCATTGCCTCAATTCGGCGGAAAGTGGGGAACGGAGTGTCTTAACA
>JAKGSA010000412.1:148183-223905 GCA_033558755.1 Philaethria dido | reverse complement strand
GCATTGCCTCAATTCGGCGGAAAGTGGGGAACGGAGTGTCTTAACACTAGGTTCTCAGGTTCTCTCTGCCTATCATGCTATATGCGGGATACAGCGTGAAGCCCAAAAAAATAAAATATTTATAAGAATAGAGGCCATCGTCGCGCAGTGAAACAGAATTTGACTGTAAATTTGATGGTTCTGGGTTCGATCCCCGCTCGAGTGGATAATAATATTTTATTATTCTAATTTTAATTACAGCAAGGCGTTGATTTCTGCGGCTCAACACGCAATGCCACAATTGAACTGGAGAGCGGAGTGTCTTAACACTTTCACTCTGCTATGCTCAAAAAACATGTAGCTAAGAAGTCTACATGCTAGAGTATATTCAAAAATTGAAAAAAATATCTTAATATCAATTTACACTCAGCACGCAATGCCTTGATTCGGCGGAAAGTGGGAAACGGAGTGTCTTAACACTAGGTTCTCAGGTTTCCTCTGCTTACCCTGATATACGCGGAATGCAGCGTGAAGCTAAAAAAATATAAATTTAATTAATTATATGAATCCTATTACATGCCTTACTTTTACGACGATTTCAGCGTATAAGTCTAATAAGAAACTAACATTTTGACTTGTGTAACTTAACAATAATTGTTTTATTTGTAAAATATTGCAAATTATAACTTTTTAAACGATTTAAAAAAAAAGGTTTTCAATTCGACTGTATATTTTTATGCGTAATACCGTATAACTTTTTACTGAGTGAACTAATTTTGATGGTTCTTTTCACATATGATAGATAGTGTTTCTAACGTTTTGTGTTTAAATTTAGTTAAGATCTGACAAGTAGTTTTTGAGTTATTCGTAATAAATTTAATTATAGTGCTATTTATTTGTATTCGGTCTTTTTTATTTTTTTTATTAAATAAGTTTTTTATGAATATACCTATAAAATGTTTTACATACTGACCAATATATGTGTAACAATTTTGACCGTAAGTGGTGATTTTCAAAGTTCAATAGTGACTCATACTATAGAAGTGGACTATTCAAAGTTGGCGGACGAAGCGGAGGTACATAAGTACAACATTCTTAACTTTCTCAATGAAACTCGGGTCCAGAAGATATATAAGACTCTATTTGAAAACTTACTACAAAAGCTGATAGGTAACGTCATTTATATTGTACCTGTAGTATAAATTTTAAAACTTATACATACAAAAATTTCGAAATTTACAACATTCTGTAACTTTAACGGCGTTGAGTTCCGCCATCCAATCCGTAAATTATGTTATATGGGAAAAATCTTGTGGTTCTTACAGTTTTCCATAAATAATAGTTGTGTATCTTACTTGTATTCTACCAAATTGTTTTATTAATTTTAGTTAGATGAGTTCAACCACTCAATGCATTGTGTTTCAATTTAAGGAGGAAAGCGGACAACAGAGAGTCTTGACACTAGGTTTCCTGTTCCATGCTATGCGGGTAAAAGCGTGAAGTGTCAATTTCTTAATAGTTTCACCTGTATCTGTCAAAATTAGAAAATCTACCAACGCTATAACCTTCTTTGACTTCTTGTCATTCGATTTGCTTAATAAAATTGTACATATTTCCGGTTTATTTTTAAAGAAGTATTTTGATTATCAAAATAATACAGGCAATTAATCTGATTAGAATTAATTGACTATGATATTTCATATAAAAATTTATATTACTTTTCAGCACATTCTACGAGTTCGAATGGACGAAGAGGTAATTTTTGTTCATTATCATTTAGTCATCATTTATGTATAAACGCCTGTCCTGGCGCAGAGGCGCAAGTGTACGACTGTAAAGCGACAGGTTGTGGGTTCGATTCCCGCTCCAGGAAATGAAGTATTTTCATTTTCTGGGTTTGGTAACAAGGCAAACCGCGGCGTTGAGTTCCGCCACTCAACACGCAATGCCTCAATCTTGCGGAAAGTGGGGAACGGATTTATTGAAAGAGAACGGAGTGTCTTAACACTAGGTTCTCAGGTTCCCTCTGCCTACCCTGCTATATGCGGGATAGAACGTGAAATTAAAAAAAAATCACTTATTTTAGTATCATATACTTACTTAAACGTACAAGAATAAAGAAATTCTATCTATACTATAATAAGATAAGCAATACAATACAGTACATTAAATTTGTGTATAAAAATATAGCTTACAGAAGTAATAAAATGGCAACATTTTTTTTAGGATTTTTAATTTTTGTAGGTTGTTTTTAAACGCTAATATTTAAAACTACTAGAGAGATTTGAATGAAACTTTTTTTGCTGTATAGCAATTAATTATGATAATTGGCAGTTGATGTAGAACCATAACAGATTACTTATTTAAATGTAATTAGTATGATGGGTACTTTTGATACTGAATAAATATTAAAGATCATCTGATGTGCAGCATCTGATATTGATTTTACAGTTTAGCTACACTCTATAGCAAATGACATATTAGCAATGTTGTTCAAAGTTATAAACGTTTTCTTATATTAGAACGTGGCGTGGGGTAGTGAGATAACATCTGTCTGAGAAAAAAAAAAATTGTTTTTTTTTTTAATTTCTTTCTGACTACCTTGCTATGCGGGAAAAAGCGTGCAGCAGGAAAATATACTTAGCCTACGATTAGAAGTAAGATATACTCGTACAGCTACTATCATAGATAATTAAGATTCGTCTCTTCGTAATAGTGTATACATGTTGTCTTCCTATATTTAATAAGAAAATAAAAAATATGTATGCAAGGAAACTAAAAAAGACAAAGAGGAAAAATATAAACTTCTTCCTCAGGTTCTACCCGCCGTATTGTATCCGGGGTGAACACATCAATCGCGGCGGTGCCGTGGCAAGTGTCTCTGAGAGAGAAGACCTATCCGATATGCGGAGGATCTGTCATCACTTCGATTTGGCTGCTTTCTGCCGCTCACTGTTTGCTACGGTGTGGTTTTGGGAATTTTTCATACTAAATATCAGAAAAAATAGAAATTTGTTTATACGCAAACTATAGATTATATGTTTTAAGTTTTTGTTTTCAAGCTCCACTCCTTTGCTCCACATAGCACCATAGTCACAGAGAGACCCTGGTTTCGAAACTCTTCTTTCCCAACTTTCCGCCAAAAATCAAGACAATGCCTCTTTAGAAACTACTCCACGACACTCAACGCCACGCTTAGTCTTACCAGAACATGAAAAAGAAAGTAATCTAAATATAATTCCCCCAAACGAGGCTCGAACCCGCAACCAACCTCCAAATCAGACACCATCCCACTCCACTACAAACCTCAACTCTACATATATTTTTCATTTCCCTGAATTGCAATCCACAACTTCAATACATCGTCTAGGGACGAATTGTTTTTCTTTTTTCACCAATCGCCTTTAGGGCAGGAACATGGCATTCGTTACCCAGTCAGGTTGTACCAGTCTTTATGAGGCCTCTAAAGAAATTTATTATCGCATACTTGAGAAACGATATGTTTCGAATGAAACTTGCTCCAGCCAATACGCGTCGTGTGAATATATGGCGTATCTGTTGCCCTTCTTACATTGTTTAAATTGATGAAGTGCTTTGTTCGTGTTAGAAAGATGTTATGTATATAAGTCATTTTATTGTGCTTTTTCGATTTAAAATTATAAATAAAGTAAGTTTGTAATAATTAACAAAAATATTGAGAACTTGAATCAAAAAATTTTATTTTAAAATTTTAAATAATATAAATATGGTGATGTTAGGCCAGTCGTGGCGCAGAGGCACAAGCGTATGACTATAAGCGCGACTAGTTGTGGGTTCGATTTCCACTCCAAGGAATGGAAATATTTAAACTATATTTTAAATACGTAAAGCAAAATCTTTGTACCCCTTTTTACGAAAATTACGCGGACGGAGGAGCATGAAATTTGGCACACTTATAGTTTATATAGAGAAGGAGTTCAGAATGCTAATATTTATAATAATTCATATTTAGTATTCTCATTTCCTCGCTCTGGTGACGTGTGGCGCAAAATGTTGCGATGAGTTCCGCACGCGATGCAGCTAGGTTCTCTGGTTTCTTCTGCCTATGTACGGGATACAGCGAGAAGCTAAGATAAATATATAGCAAAGAAAGCCTAATACTTTGTGACTATACTGTATCCGACCCAGGCTGAAGAAATTATTTAGTAGAAGTACTTAGTCGTATACGTGTATCAGAATGGTCGTGATTATAATCTGACTTAAAGATTAGAGACTGAAGAAATATCAAAACACTCCGTTCTCTACTTTCTGTCAAATACAAGAAGTATTTCCAACATTGACATTGTATTGTCAAAGTGAGTGTCTTAACACTAGGTTCCCTCTGCCTACCCTGATATATGCCGGTTACAGCGTGAAGCTATATATGTATGTATGTATGTACAAGACATTACGAATTGATTAGCGGCACTCAACGCCGCGCTTTGTCTTACCAGATAGGGAAACAAATATAATATATAACAAATTTAACTACAATCATTCTCTCAGGTGAGGATTGAACCTGCAATCATCGTTTTTGTAATCAGACGCTCTCACAGCGCCACGATGGCCCCAATTACGTTTTACAAATACTCTTTGATGTTTTCTCAATAGAATATAATAACCTAGACTTCTAGAAAATACTTACAAATAACGTCTAGACCGTTTTATAAAAATTAAAAGTATGAGACAAGTTCATCATACTGTGACTAATGAAGAAAAATTAACTGTTAATTACTATGAAATTATATAAGTTTCACTTACTTTAAAATTGCGTAAAGCCTTTAAAAACTCAACCTTGGGTATAAATAGAGTTCTTTTATAAATTATAATTAATTATTTATTTAGTATTGTATTACATTTAAGTATTTTATAGAGTCATGGCTGATTAATGTTAGATTTTTACAAATTTTTAGATTTACTACGCATAAACCTTACGGCTTTGTAGCGCTGTCTGGAACTTGATGATTGTAGATTCGATACCTATTCCTGGAAATATAGTATATTCTAAAAAAAGGACATTTAAAAAAGTATAAGTTTTTCCCTAAAAATATATGTCACTTCTCTTCTCTTACTTTGTAAATTTACAACATAATACATACCAACTAAAAATTATATTCGATTTATCATCATTTACCTGTTCTCACGCGCAATGTCTTTCATTCAAGCAAGCTGACTACTTACAGAAAAATAACCATATTTAACTTTTTTCAGGTCCAAAGCCAACGAACTGAGTGTCCGCCTTGGATCCTCATGGAAGACCCACGGTGGTGAGATGTACGATGTGAAAGAAACATATGTACATCCTAAATACGCTAGGAACAGTAAAGTCAATGATGTTGGGTTAATACAATTATATTCCCCTTTGAGATTCTCTGCGAGGGTCCTACCTATTGGTATAGTGGGGAAGGCGACTCGGTTACCTGCGAATCAAGCTGCTATTGTATCTGGTTGGGGTAAATTAAGGGTAATAAATGTACTAGTTTTAAAATTGTATTTCTTGTAGTTTTTAAAATGTATAGTTTTTTTTAAAGTAGCAGGATTCAAACCCACGCCTCTTGGACTCAGTCTTTGTGCTTTAGTGATGAAAATGATATTTAATTAATTTTCATTTGCTTGTCAACCAAAGTAAGGCGTTAAGTTCCGTCACTCAACACCTAATGTCTTGAATTGGGACACAAATTGTAGAATGGAGTGTCTTGACACTAACTTTTCTCTGACTACTGTGCTAGGTTCTTTCCACTTACTCGTAGAAACGTGTGAAATTCATTATAATGAGATAAGTATTTTCGTTTCAAATTCAAGCTTTATCCCGCAAAGCAGGGTAGACAGAAAGAACCTTATACAAATTAATATTTTATAATTATCTAATTTTAGAATAAATCTATTTTAATAATTGAATAGGTATTTTTATTCCACCTCACGTAGGAAGGCGGGCCCAGTGCTACATTCCTACAATCTTCAACTATTAAGACGATAGCTATGAAACTGTGTCGACACTCAGGTCTCGATAGAAACCCTATAGATCCAGCTTCCATGTTCTGTGCAGGATCCTTTAGTCAACCATCGCCTGATGCTTGTCAGGTATTGAATACTAAGCAAAATATATCTTTTTTACACAGGTATAATATTATACATACACGTACATACTTATAACGCTCTTTCAAAGGAAATAATACAACATTATTTTTTGCTTCACGCCTATTTCCGCTAAGCACAGTAGGCAAAAAGCACCTAGTCAAGACACTCAGTTCGCCACTTTCCAGTTGAATTCGAAATTCAAGTACCGGAACTACACTTACCCCACGGTACACTTACCCCAAGTAGGGATCAAACCCACAACCAATCAAGTAAATGCTGTTCCACTATACAACAATGGCCTTCTGCAGATATAATAATAATAATAAATAAATTATTTTTACATAATTAAGTAGTTAACTTATTTTTTTCTTTTTCAATATAATCTAAATTGTGAAGTTTATTTTGACAGGGTGACAGCGGCGGCCCCATAGTAAGTGAAGGGGTACTTATTGGCGTAGTGTCATGGGGCCTCGGTTGTGCTCGAGGCAATTTTCCAGGGGTATATACTCGACTATCCAACCCCGTGATATGGGACTGGGTACACGAACATATTACTAAGAAAATCAATACTAATGTTACTGTTTAACAAAAATATGCTTTTATAAAAAAAAATACGATATTGTTACTTTTTTACAAATCCTTGTCCGACATCCTGTTCCACATTCCTTCAATATTTTTTGACAACACTTATATGCAAAATCACATATACTCGTATATGTCGATTTTGCATATAAATGAGTGCTTGACCTCCGGGGAGTCCTCATACTTATTTCGTGACGTTCCTCCAGTAACATTGTCACTATCTCTCGTCTGTCTCGAAGGTCCACCGATATTTCTCCCTAGAGAGATTCTTTTCGTTCTCTTTTGCTTCATATATTCTTCTCACCATTCTTTCATCACTCATCCTCTCAACATGCCTTAATCACTTGAGCACGTTCTTCTTCATTTTTACTATAACATTTCTCTCTTACGCCTAGCATTCCATGTAAATTCAGTTAATACTCTATTACGAGACAGTATACAAAATCCTAAAATAATCGATTCTCGTTGGCTTATATTTCAACGATTTGGATTATATTCGCACCAGACGTAAATGGAATGATAAATCGATTTGCATATATGGTATATTATTTTTTTGGGCAAATAAACGACTTCGTGGGTTCGATTCCCACTCCAGGTAATGTTAGTCTTTTCATTTCCTGGGTTTGTTAACAAGGCAAAGTGCGGCGTTGAGTTCAGCCACTCAGCACGCAGTGCCTCAATTCGGCGGAAAGTCAGGAACAGAATTGTTGTACGAGAACGGAGTGTCTTAACACTAGGTTCTCAGATTCCCTCTGCCTACCCTGCTATATGCGGGATACAGTGTGAAGTTAGAAGTAATATTCAAAACAATATAATCTAACGATACGATATGCCTTTAGCATTTGCTATTCGATTACGATTTCGAAAAAATAATAAATATCAATGTGAGAGATAAATAAAAGGTAATATTCGCTTGAATGCGTGACTTTAATAAAATGTTTACATAATTCGGATATACATATACTATATATACATATACATAAACTGTATATACGTACACATAAACCGTATATACGTGCACGTTTACTATATATACATAGACATATATATATATATATATATATATATATATATATATATATATGTGTGTGTAACTATAATAAAAATTTGTGCATCAACAAACAATAAGAACACTTGTATGCAAAATCACATAAAAATTAACAATTCTACTGACATTTTACACTTACAATATAAACATTAAAAATATTTGTGAACGTTGAACTTTGGCCATATTACTAAAAAAAACTAGCATAGATTTATTTTTTTTGCAATTTCACCCCCTTTCCCGCATATCAGGGTAGTAATAAACCTAATGATTAAACTCTCAGTTCTGCACTTTCCGCCGAAAATCAAAACATTGCGTGTTGACGTATCGAACCCACAACCGATCATAACTATAGTCTGACAGTGTGCTACTATGGCCTCGATTATTTAATATGTAATTTTTTTTATTTTTTTTTTAACTTCACGCTGTATCCCGCATATAGCAGGATAGACAGAGGGAACCAGAGAACCTGGTGTTGAGACACTCCGTTCTCTTACAACAATTCCGTTCCCCACTTTCCATTTATTAATTTAGTTATTTAATAATAATAATTTAAGCTAATGGATGTATAACATCTTTCAAGTTAGGAGTATTACAATTATACATTTGTATGAGTTTACCAGTCCTTGTTGACGCAGTGTACATGAATGAAGAATGCCATATCTTACTATAAATGCAAAAGGTCGTAGGTTCGATAACGACTCGGGATTTTTTTTTCCGCTTTAGTAAGATTAAACGCGGCGTTGAGTTCCGCCACTTAAAACCGCAATGCCTTAAATTTAGATAGAAAGAAGAGAACAGAATATGTTAACGTTAGATTCTCTTTGACTTCCCTGCATATAGGAAAAAGCGAGTAGCTGCAAAGAACATACATATGTAATAGATAAAATTTTACAATTTACAAAACTAACAAGTTCTAAAATTCTAACAATTATATGAATCACTAGCTTATTCACTTAAACTTATAGATAATTAGGTCGATAACAATTAATTTAAAATCAATTTCTAACCATTTAACTACTTAATTTAGTCTTGTCTTAGAATTGCAAAGGTTTTATATATTAAAATGAATTTAAAGTATGACTTTTAAATGAGGATATCTAGGTACAAAAGACTATGTTAATTTAGTAAAAAATATTTATAAATCGGATATGAAATATGTCCAATCCAATTCGTTATCCAGATCAGATCAAATCCAATATCCTTTACTTTTGTAGCATATAATATAATACTGGTAGACGTCTATCTAAGAATACTCCGTGGCGAGGTGTCCATACAACACGGTTGTCACCAGCTTACCTTATTCTTTTTAAAAAAGTGTGAGAGCTAAAAAAAGGTCACCAGGAAAATGTGGAACTTAAATTGTATTTGACTTTTGAAATTGTGAAAGCTACAAGAACACAAAATAGGGTTCCTTCTTCTTTTTTTTCTTATGATGGTATAATGGTATAGAATTACCAAACTTCGATAGTGAAATTACTAAATACTTTACATCCTATATCCTACCGGCTTCCCTAAATATATGAACCGAGTTCCCTAATTAAAATTTTCACCCGCCACTGGTAGAACTTACAATTTCGTTTGAAACAAATCCTTCAAAGTACCATACATACATACATTTCAAAGTAAACAAATATTTTAAACTTACAAATGAATCAGTTCAGAAATAGGCTAACAGTTAATTTGTACGCAGTAGAAGTAGCAGTAAGAAAAAGCACAGCAAAATTTCTCTATAATCATTCCCCACTTGTATTCTACCCAAAATAAATTATCATTTTAGATATAATGCAAGATCTTCCTAATACCTACTGCATTATTACCATACAAACAGTATTTTACCGGTACACGTATCTCATCGATCAGATGGCAGATTTGCCAAATAAGTCAAAATTGTCTGGTAACAAAACTAAAGGCCGCAGAGGCCCAACCGCAAATTGTTCTAACGGACTAGAGGAGCATCTACTATAATAAAATATTATTTAAAAAATTGTAACACCAAGATTATTTTCATGATGTATTATATTCTACAAATTAAATCCTTTCATTTGATAACCACATTTATTGTAGGTGTTGTACAAAAAAAACGATCCGCCATTTTGTTATAGCGGCCATTTTGAATTAATAACAATACTGATTATATATAAATAGCATTATAACTAGAACTATAGGTGTATTTCAAATTTCAGTTCAATCGTACACTGAATTAGGTCTAATTTAGCTTCCAAGAGTCAACCCCACACTAACTGACGAGGTAAGTTAAATAAATACACACATAAGAAATTTTAGCCCCTTAATTGTGTCATCATAGACATGCCTCATTTACTTACATCTAGCTTAAAATATAATATAATTTTAATAAATAAACAATAATAAAATCTAAATCTATTAATTTTTAACATAATTTTATCTACAATTGCATCAGCTACTTAACCAACAGTCTTCCAACATTACTTACTATATCCGTACCAAGCGTGAATAAGTTGACAAATCGAAAATGCATACTTTTCAAAGTAGGCATTTTTAAATTTTAATTTGATGTCTAAATTCCGTTTTTATGTTATTTACATACGTTTTTATCTGCAAAATGTTTGATATGCATTAATATAAGCTTAAGTCGTTTGAAGCAATCTTATTAATAATAAAAAAAATATTTAGGTATACAAGTCGACTTATTAATCTATTCACGCCTGAAACGTATATAACATTTTTATTATAATTAATCTATCTATTGAAATATCACTTTGTGCCTAATTCGAACACAACACTGCAGTCGTTCGTCAAAAAATTCTTAATACTATTGAAAGAGTCAGTAGAAGGCCGGCAAAACTAGCACGGCCTTGCGAGGCCTATGTTTTCTTTGCCTGCTGGGGTCTCCTCAGTAGGTGGAGGGGGTCTCTTCTGTACCGTGCGTAGAGTTCCCTCTTAAACGTCTCAAAGTGTTTCCGGTTTTTCTCATTTTGCTTCTCCCGCCACAACGGACGAGTGCGCCGAGCTTGAAGACCCCAGTGGATTGTGAAAATTGGCGAAAGTACCTTGAACTGGTACCCGATGAGGAACATCTCGTATACCTAGAAAATAGAAATTTATATATAGCTTCACGCTTCAGCTTGTCTAACAGAGTTGTAGATATTATGTGTTGAGTGGTGAAATGAAAATATTTTCCCATAAATGGGAACCGAACCCACAACCACTGCGCTTAAAGTCATAATTTTACAGATCCTTACATTATCTAGAGTAGTACTAGCCAACCAAGAGCATGAAACAGAGTCAATACAATAATAAAATATTTTCAATAATATATTTTCGTAACTCTTAGGATTATTCCATTGGCTGTTCATAAATCACAAAAAGTTTTTTTTTTAACTTCACGCTGTAAGCCGCATACAGCAGGGTACACAGAGGGAACCTGAGAACCTAGTGTTAAGACCTCCGTTCTCTTACTACAATTCCGGCCCCCACCTTTCCGCCGAATTGACGCATTGCGTGCTGAGTGGTGGAACTCAACGCCGCGTTTTGCCTTGTTACCAAACCCAGGAAATGAAAAATTCCATTTCCTGGAATGGGAATCGAACCCATAACCTGTCGCGTTTACAGTCGCACGCTTGTGCCTCTGCACCACGACAGGCGGTAAAAAAAATATAATTTAAAAATAATAATATAAAAAGTGAGTAATATAGTTGTCTGTATAATAAATATTTTTACACGAAATGAACAATTTTTTAACGTAAAATCATTAACTTTTACACTTTCAACTTAAAAAGGGTGACTGTAACCGGTATAGTGGCGGGTTCAATTCTAACTCAGAGAAATGATTTCATTTAAAACCGCTATAGTAGGAAGGAGCACGACCATGAGTTCGACTCGTAGTATGTTAAACAATTCTTTCACGTAAAAAGCATTCCTTTTCACATTTTCAACTAAATACTTTGACTGTAACCGTGATTGTTGTAGTTTCAATTCCACGCAGTGTCTCTTAGTGGTTAGAATGTCTTGATACTAAGTTATCTCTATTATGAGTGAAAAAAAATCAGCTGAAAAAAAACATGTATACTTATAATAAACATGGTATAAACAATTTTTTCATATAAAAATCATCCATTTTCACACTATCAACTAATAAAATTGTTCAGCGTAATCTTGCAACAAAATCCGGCTTAAAGTTAACGCATAATATTGCAATAAAGGTAGCATTTGTGAACTCAAAAGCTTGGAGGACGTAGTGTCTTAACACTAGGTTTTCTTTGACTAAGCTATTATGTGGGAAAAACTTTGAATTTAGAAGAAATAAAGATATTAATACATTTAATAAATATTTATATACGAAACAATCCATACTTTCAGGTATAAAGCATACCTTTTTACACTTTCAACTAAAAAACTGTGACTGTAACAGGGATAGTTGAGGGTTTGAATCCATCTTTAAGAAGTAATTATATTCAGAGCCGCTCAGGTACGTACTAGAACGAGCGGCGCTGAGTTCCGCCACAACACGTAATGTGTCTAATTGGGTAGAAAATAGAGACAAAAATATATATAATAAATATATATGTTATAAAAGTTTAGTATTTTCATTTCCTGGGTGTCGTAACAAGGCAAAACGCGGCGTTGAGTTCCGCCACTCAGCACGCAATGCCTCAATTCGGCGGAAAGTATGGAACGGAATGTCTTAACAGTAGGTTCCCACTGCCTACCCTGCTACGCGGGATACAGCGTGAAGCTAAAAGAAATTATATATAATACAATTTAAATAATAATATTTTAATAATATTTTCACGGTAAAAATCATTCATTTTCATGCTCTCAACTAAAAAAGTGTTCGGCGTAATCTTTCAACAGAATCCGGTTTAAAGTGAACGCATCATGTTGCAGGAAATGTAGCATTTGTGAGCTCAAAAGAGCTTGTAAATGGGCACTTGAACAAAACACGCATTGTAGCTTTCGACTATTCAAAGAGTAGAGAGAAAATTTCGCTTTCACGAAATACACAAATGTATGTATTTTCGAGTAATTGTTATAACGAGGTGATAGAGTTTTAACAAGATTGTAAACTTTGCCAATTATGTTGGTAGAATTTAAATTATGAATGTAAATGACATGGTTGTAGGTTCGATTCCCAGTGAATAATTATACTTTTTTTTTATTTCTTTGTTATGTTAAGACATAAGTTTGGCGTTGAGTTCCGCCACTTTATTTGTAATGTATCCAATTCGGGAGGAAAGTGGAGAGCAGAGTGTCTTTACACTAGGTTCTAAGTTGCCTGTCTGTCCTTATGTGCAGGAAAAAAGCGCGCAGCTACCTGTGACCACAGACTACTGTAAAGTGTTTCCAAAAATGTATTTTCGAATACTAAAATATACGCGATTAATCCGGTAAAAATAGTTTTATTTAATAAGCGCGAAGCTATATGATAACCAACATGTTCAGTTCAATTAAGGCGCTTCAAACGTGCCAATAGAGTACAAATTACATCGTCAATGTCACGTTGTATGGAGAACACACGAAGGAGAATTGATCGGCCAGAAATAAACTAATTTACACTATGAGAAATTACATATTTAAAAAGATCCAGTAGTAATCCAGTAGTAGACTGTAAAGGCGACAGGTTGTAGGTTCGATTCCCACTCCAGGAAATGTAAAATTTAGTACTTTCATTTCTTGGGTTTGGTAACAAGGCAAAGCGCGGCGTTGAATTCCGCCACTCAATACGCAATGCCTTAATTCAGTGGAAAGTGGGGAACGAAATTGTTGAAAGAGAATGGAGTGTATTAACACTATATTCTCTGGTTCCCTCTGGTTCTCTCTCCTACCCTGCTAAAAGCAAAAAAAAGTTGCAACAAGCGTACTTATTTCGACGTAGCTCGATAAGAACGTACGGTAGAGCTAGAGCGGTTCAACGGTGTCCAAGAGACGCAGCTCAGGTTCGGTTTCCGCTACAGTCAATTACTTATACGTTTTTAAAAAAATTTAAAATAATAACACATTTTCGGAGGTATCATTAAGAAATTATCTTGTACGTTATTACGAATAACACATAAATAAAAATAAGAAACAATATAGTTCGTTAAAAAGATTCGGTTCAAAGAAAACAACAGTATTACGTAAACCTATATTTATATATTGAACGCCACCAATAAACAGAATATGAGCACAAATATTTCTTCTTTATTTATATCACAGATAGTTGTAACGGATTTTCACTCTTCTTCCTGTCTACATAGAGTCCTATTTCCAATGTTTCTTGATGGTATGTTTTTTTCAACATCACCTAATAGCCCCATTCCTATTAATTTGAGGACTTATAATAGTCATAAGACTATTTTTTATGTTGAATGAAAATAAAAACTTATATTTTTCTGAAGAAATTATGAAAATTATTTTAAAAAAAGTATAAAAGTACTTAAAATCACTTAAAATTTAGACTTTTTTCAAATGCCTGTAGTCTGTGTGACCCAGTCTCTGAGATTTGCGATGTTGCTGAAGACGGTTGGTGATAACGGTAAGGCGCAACCTCTTGCAAATGATACTATGCCGAACGCTGTGCCTCGGAATACTGCTGGTCCTCCCGAATCGCCCTTGAAAATTAAAATAAGTTAAAATAATATTTCATTAATTATATTAATAATTAACATTATTAAATTAGAACAAAAAATCGATTTCGATTGTTGATTTAATAAATTTGCTCAGCTTCCCTATTTTTCCCGCATAATTGGTAGTCAGAAAGAAACTACTCGTAGTGTCAAAATACTCCGTTCGCCACTTTCCACTCGAATTCGAAATATGGTCTGTTGCAGTGGCGAAACTCAACGCCGCACTACATCTTATCAAAGCATAGACATAAGATAAATAAATACATATTAACAAATTTTGAAAACAAAAAATTCTCAACAACTTAATTATAAACATAATTTATGTACAAAGAACTTCACTATTTTTATCTCATTTTCTTTTTCTTCTGAACAAAGCAGCTAGGACGAAGACCTAATCATACCTGACAAGACGATACACCACCAATAAGGAAATGTCCACCACAGAACATATTAGACGTAAGCGATTCTCCATACGACAGTCTACATAACCAGTGAGGTACCACCGGTACA
Organism: Philaethria dido; assembly: GCA_033558755.1. NCBI lineage: Eukaryota > Metazoa > Arthropoda > Insecta > Lepidoptera > Nymphalidae > Philaethria > Philaethria dido. Next base: position 209,106 of record JAKGSA010000412.1, on the reverse strand, counting down.
TTTGCTTCCATCATTGTCCTGGGTATCCTGCGACCTCCAGGCTAAAAATTAAAACAGGATAAACGAATTTAAGTAGTGTTTAGTTTGTGTCGGGACACTTCGTCCTCTACTTTTTTCCTGAATAATATCTTAATATTGCATATTAAACATAGCTCAGGCTATATCCCGCATATAGCAGGGTAGGCAGAGGGAACCTACTGTTAAGACACTCTGTTCCCCACTTTCCACCGACTTGAGCTATTGCATGTAGAGTGCCAAGCGAGACCACTGAGGTATTGCATGTAGAGTGGAGTGCCGTATGAGAGCCGCGCTTTGCCTTGGTACCAAACCCAGGAAATTAAAAATTCCATTTCCTGTAGTGAGAATCGAACCCACAACCTGTCGCATTTACAGTCGCACGCTTGTGCCTCTGCGCCACGACAGGTGATATTGCGTATTAAGTGGCGGACTCAACACCGCGTTTTATCTTACCAGAGAAAAGAAATGGAATTATATTTTATAAATAAATACTTAAATTTGATGTCTATAAATCTATTTTTCAAGACCTAAATAAATATTTGCTATAGATTGAATTGCATTAGTATTTTGTGAAAATCTATTAAAATTAAGATTTCTTTCCAGAATCCTTTTCCATTTAGATTAACTATATTTTCCAAACATTCTTCATTTTAGTTCTAATGCTTTACTTTGCTAATAATTATTAAACTTAACATATTTGAATATAATACTATAAACTAACAGCAGTCAGTCCCCATCCAGTCACTGTCAACCGCACAAGCGGTACAGCCTGTCTAGGACTCGGTAGCCTGATTGGCTGGATTGCAGGGCCGAAGACCAAGGGCTGGGCGAGGCGTAACGCAGCTATATCATGGTCGAACTGCGGCTGACCGTACATAGGGTGGATAGTTACTGCTGATACTCCTACTATGCGACCTCCTGAATCACGTCGGGTACTGCCCACTCGTAAGCGAACTGCTTCTGGAGCTATACTATGTAAAAATATTAATATATTATGATAAATATTAGGCCTTCGACGTGGATGGATGTAATGGATGGCATGGATTGTAATCGCGATAATTTGTAGATTCAATTTTTGTTTGGGGTAATGATTATATTTAGAAAATATTTGTCTCTTCTATCTGATAAGATATAATACGGCGTTGAGTTCCGCACTCGATATATATTATCTCGACTGCAGGTGGTGAGTAGAGAACGGAATGTCTTGGCACTATGAACTTGCTGATTACTATACTATGTGGGAAAAAGCTGAAATGATGATGATAATGAAATGAAACTGAAAAAAAAATGAATTTCAAGTGACGGAACTCAACGCCGCATTTTGTCTTATCAATCGCGTTTACAATCAGACGCTGTCCAACTTTACAATAATGCTCTTATAATAATTAAGTCCTTATAAAATGTAGATTGACATTAATAATACGAATATATAGGTGACATAATACACGCACATATAGAAAAAAATATCATAATAAACTTCGACACGGTGTATGCAATTTTAACTGTCGTAAAAGTTATTTTGCTATAAAAAATTTATTTGTCACTGCGTCGATATGAGATACTGTCCGCTTCAAATGTCTTTCAGAAAATACCTACCAGTCTTTATCTTGTATTATGGTTCTATTTACTATATAATGGTAGCTTTTGTTATAAAAAAAGAAGCTTCATGTTCTTTTCATTCTGTATCCCGCATAACAGAGTAGTAAAAGAGGACCTAGAAACACTTTGAAACATTACGTTCTGCCATTCAACAGAATAGCAGAACTTAACATCGTGCTACGTCTTGCTAGAACGAAGAAGCGAAAAGAATTCAAATATAATCAGAACGGATTGTTTTAACACTAGGTTCTCAGGTTCCCTCTGCCTACCCTGCTATATGCGAGATACAGCGTGAAGCTAAAAAAAATAATTACCAAGTGGAAATCGAACCCATTCGCTATTCAACTATTCGCGTTTACAGTCAAACGCATTTCCATTGCGCCACAATTTCACTGTTACTATTTCAGATTCACATTACTATTTCCGATACCTATTTGAAAATGAGATTTCACATATTCTATTAAAATATCACTAACATCTTATGTGCAAAAACTTACTTTTGTACACAATGAGCAGCAGTCAGCACATAATCTCTGCTGATAATAAATCCACCACAAAATGAGTTTCCATTCAGGACCATAGACACTTGGTAAGGATGCCGAGTGACTGAACTTGGTCGACCCCCAATAATCTGGCCGCTAAGTTCGGGGCAGACGGCCTGGAGTTCCACTTCCTCAAGCTCATTTTCCTGAGGTGCTTCCTGGGGATCTAAAATAGTTAGTCTTGAAAGTTTAACAATTATATAGGATAGAGAATCTAGTATTAAGACACTCCGTTCTCGTTTATTTAATAAAAATCCAGAGCATTAAAAATGAACAAATAGAAACTATTGAGAAAGGAAAGCTGAAAATTACTCCAAAAAATCTTTATCTAGGCTCTAAGAAAAAACATATTAATGAATGAATAAACATATTGCTTAAACTTTAAAAAAAAAACATAAAAATACTCAAAAAAGTACTTACCAACGTTAGAAATAAAACACAGTAGAATCCAAAGTAGAAACCAAGCCATAGCGGAGCGGCAGCAACTATCAATCAAATGGTATTAGCTGGAGTGCGCTTACGAGATTTTGTTGCAAAATATTTGGCCGCAATCGGTAATTTCTTACGCTACACTCCGAGCCACGGTCACGACCTTGCTGCTTTTTAATATAAATGCTAATTCAAAATATCGGCGTTGAGTTCCGCAGCTCAATGTCTGGAATTCAGGTGGAAAGCAGAAAAGAGAATATCTTGGTCTCTATGCCTTCCCTGGTACGCAGTATAAAGCGTGAAGTTACAAAAAATCTATATATCATCAAAATATTTGTTATAATTTTAATTAATATAATAAAATAACTCCTGTCGGGGCGCAGAGGTACAAGCGTACGACTGTAAACGCGACAGGTTGTGGGTTCGATTCCCACTCTAGGAAATGTAAAATTTAGTATTTTCATTTCTTGGGCTTGGTAACAAGGCAAAGCGCGGCATTGAGTTCCGCCACTCAACACGCAATGCCTCAATTTGGCGGAAAGTGGGGAACGGAAATTTTGAAAGAGAATGGAGTGTCTTAACACTAGGTTCTCTGGTTCCCTCTGCCTACCCCGCTATATGCGGGATACAGCGTATATATTTATAACAAAAACAGAAAACCAACTTCAAATAGAATGCACTAAAAAGTAACATTACCACGAATAGCTCCAAAAGTACTCGTCAGATCGCAACTAAATATAAATGGGACCATATCAGAATAGCTAGTGCAGCCATCATATAAGAAATGAATCATCAAAATTGGTTCATTCAGTAAAAAGTTATGCGGTAGCACACGTAAATACAGTCCATTTCGTCCTTTTTAAAAGTCGATAACAAAAATACTTTTGCAAGCACTTGAATCAAAATGACTTGCTAAATACTAAAAGTTACTATGAATTAGAAGATCTTCTCACAATCATAAAATAAAATTATAAAACTTACATACACACACACACACACATATACACACACACATACACACATGACACACATACACACAATCGGGGCTGTTAAAGCATAATAATATACTTAAATAACTGCATTGCACGTGTTAAATTAATATACTTATGTTTGCACCGGTGGTTGAGGATCTGATATCTGAAATACAGGCTGGTTCGGATATCAGACAGTTCGTTACCTAACTTTGGTGTAACATGTACTATGTTAAAAATATACTATGTATGTCTTTGTTAAAGAATAAAGAATTTATAAATTTAAAGCTACCAACTCGGTGAGTGTTCTACTGAGAAGAACCGGAAAGAAACTCAACAGTTACTCTTTCCAAATATAATGTACAAACAAATTATTTCATACAACGGGTAGCTAATCTGCATGAAATTCAAAATCTTAATTTTACACCTTTTTGTTTAAATCTTGGTCATAGCAATAAGCTTTAGTTACTAATATTATTATTACAGTTACTTTGTGTTTCTGGATAAGTAAAGAAAACTTTGTGATATGGCTCTCCGGTCTCCATTTATAGAGACTTAATTTAGTGGTGAATATCGCTAAAATTTAAGAAAATAATTGTACTTATTTCAATAATATTTCTGTTTTTTTTTATCTTCAAGCTGTATCCCGCACATAGCAGGGTAGGCAAAGATATCCTGAGGCTAGTGTTAAGACACTCCGTTCCCCACTTTCCGCCGAATGCCGCCGAGGCATTGCGTGCTGAGTGGCGGAACTCAACGCCGCGATTTGCCTTGTTACCAAACCCAGGAAATGAAAATACTAAACTTTTACATTTGCTCGAGTGGTAATCGAACCCACAATCTGTCGCGTTTACAGTCGCAAGCTTGTGCGTCTGCGCTACGACAGGCGTCTAAACTATTACAATCGTAAATAATACGATAAGAAAAAATAATTTCTTTTTTTTTAACTTCACGCTGTATCCCGCATATAGCAGGGTAAGCCGAGGGAATCTGTGAACCTAGTGTTAAAAAACACTCCGTTCTCTTTCAACAAATCCGTTCCCCACTAATAATAATTTGTAATGTTTTTTTTAATAATTATTAATTTTAACTTCACGCTTTATCCCATATTTCAAACTAGACAGAAAACCTAGTGTCAAGAGAAATACTCTCCTTTCCGGCCAAATTCTAGACATTGCTTATTGAATGGCGGAACTCAACGCCGCAATATTTTATAAATAATATTATAGAAGCTTATTAGTCCACAACAGCTATTTTCTATAATAATCAGGTATTTACCAACAAAGCGAAAGCATAAAATGAAGTTAAATAAATTTATATTATGTCAATAATCACTGTTACCGTTTCAATAAAACTTTTTAAAAGGAACAAAAGATTATGATGTTTTAGCGATTACCTAAAATTAAGTCAGTCTAGATTTTTCAAGATTTAGCAATTTTTTTTTCTTAATATCCGGGTTTTTGTGATAACAGGCGTATAAAATTCAGCCAATAAAAAAAGAAAAACGTGTATCAATAGTCAATTTTTTTAAAATTCAGTCAGATTCAGTCTAGATTTATACAGATTTAGCAAATTTTTTTCTTAATATCCGGGTTTTTGTGATAACAGACGTATAATATTCAGCCAATGTCAAAAAAGAAAAACATGTTTCAATAGTCAATTTTTTTAAAATTCAGTCAGATTCAAACTAGATTTGTACAGATTTAGCATTTTTTTTTCTTAATATCCGGATGTTGTGATAACAGCAGAAAATATTCAGAAAGTGTCAATAAAAATAAAAACGAGTTTCAACAGTAAATTTTGTAGAAAATTATGAAGTAACGAAAATTTACTGGTCTGTACCATTTTTTTTCTTTGTGCTTCACAAAGAAAAAAAACACGCTTGTTCCCATATCGCTAAATGGGTAGTCATAGAAAGCCTAATATCAAGATACTCCATGGTCCGTCTTTCACTGAAAGTCGAGACATTACATGTTGAGTGGTGAAACTAACGCCTGTTGTGGCGCAGAGGCACAAGCGTCATCCCACTCCAGGCAATGGAAGTTTTCATTTCCTGGGTTTGGTAACAAGGCAAAGCGCGGCGTTGAGTTCCGCCACTCAGCAGGCAACGCCTCAATCCATTCCTCAACGCAGTGTCTTAACACTAGGTTCCCTCTGCCTACCCTGCTATATGCGGAATACAGCGTGAAGCTATGTATATATGTATCTTTCCTCCGAGATTGGATCGCACCCGTATCCATCATGACAGTCGCTGTCCTACTGGCCTTAACTAAATTTAGTCAAATTAAAAAATATAGACCTCTCCAAATGTGACTATTAGTTTCTTGAAACAATAGATTAATTGACTATAACCACACAATAAAAAATATTTTTTTTTATTATTTTTTATGTCATTTTATTTGTAACAATTGGATGAAACTATGTACATACTTATGTACTCTTTGCATTCATCCAAAAATAAAAGCTGAACAGTTGTAGAAAGTGCTTAACAAAGGCATAATTCTATTATTGTGGTAATATTTATTTATTTATACTTTATACCACACAGCAAGGCAGTCAGAGAGAACCTAGTGTCTTGACACTCTGTTAGGTGCTTTCCGCCCGAATTCGAGATATTGCATGTTAAGTGGCGGAACTAAACGCCGCGTTTTATCGCAGATACAGCGTAAAGCCGCAATTTACTTAATATTTAATTTCAAAATAACATTTAACGGTAATTTAACGGTATTATGTGTTACTAAAAATATATTTTTACACAACTTTTGGATCGCATTCTCGCGTCGAGTGGAGACGCGTGCAAAAAATACATTCATAGTACATTCGATGTTTTATGACCAATTAAAAGTTAGTTTGATGTGTAACATCCATATTTTAGCTTTAGAAATTACGTCATAAATTTTACGTCACTACTGATGAACATTTTTAAGAATAAAATAAACATAAAAGAACGTAATCATTTACTTTTAATATCATAATAAAGAGTATAACAAAAAAAGAAAAGAAAAGAAGAAGACTTCAAATAAAATACACGAAATATAAAATTATTACGAATAACCCAAAAACTACTAGTCAGATCTTAAATTAATTAATTATTAAATTAAATTTATAGACTAGAACCACATATAATAGCAAAAATTATAAATTACACAAAGATAATAAAGATAATTTTATTTGAAAAGAGCAACTGTTGAGTTTCTTGCCGGCTCTTCTCAGCAGAACTGCCTTCCGAGCCGGTGGTAGCTTCCGTTAGAACTGACACGACTGACACCTTTGTAAATTGACAATTTGAAAGTGCTTGTAATAGCCTACTTGAATAAAGAATATTTTGATTTTGATAATGGCAATAGCGTCCAGCAACTCCGTTTGCAGCTTCTTATCCGATTTCGAGACATTATATGTTAAGTGACGTTGCGTTTTGTTTTACCAAAGAGAAGGATCGTGAAATCGTTTCACGAGTGGGAATCGAACCCACAACCAAGCGTGTTTTCAGTTAGACGCAATCCCACATTGTCCTCATCGTACTATCACGGTAAGCGGAGAGCACAGTGATTTATCACTACACACATAAATTGTAAACAAAAAATAGAAATTTGTCTTTTTACAATACAATAACTAAAATTTAAACAAAATAAAAGAAAGCTTACATAAAAGAAAATGCACTAAACAGTATAATAATTACGAATAACTCAAAAACTACTTATCAGATCTTAACGAAATTTAAATGGGATCACATCAAAAGCACAAGCTACCGTATAAGAAAATAATCATCAAAATTGGTTCATCCAGTAAAAAGTTATACAGTAGCACACATAAAAAAATACAGTCGAATTGTTACCCGCTTTTAGAAGCCGGTTAAAGAAGTGGGTGCTATGGGGGTAGTGTGGGTGGTAGTCGTAATTAGTATCGTTAACATCCGAACGCTTTCTAAAACATAAATAACTGACAAGCAAATTCTAAAAAGACGCTGACAATTAAAAAATATAAAAAGTGGACACCTTTCTTCGTTTTTTCGTAATTATGTACGATATTTCAAATAATCTTGATGAAATTTGAAATAGGGGAATATTCGAATTAGCTTAGTTAGTGCATGGAAACGCCCAATTAATATCTCCAAAGCGTATTTAATACTTGAAAATGCAAATATATAACGCCTGTCGTGGCGCAGAGGCACAAGCGTGCGACGCGACAGGTTGTGGGTTCGATTCCCACTCCAGGAAATGAAGTATTTTCATTTTCTGGGTTTGGTAACAAGGCAAAGCGCGGCGTTGAGTTCCACCACTTAACACGCGATGCCTCAATCTGGCAGAAAGTGGGAAACGGAATTGTTGAAAAAGAACGGAGTGTCTTAACACTAGATTCTGTCTCCTTCTGACTACCCTGCTTTATGCGGGATACAGCGTGAAGTTAAAAAAAAAAAAAAAAAAAAATATGCAAATTTTTTAAGGTATTTTTCCCAACTTCACGAAAAGGGAGTTCGCAATTCCGCTGCTTTTTATGATTTAGCTCCTTCACGCTGTATCCCGTATATAGCAGGGTAGGCAGATGGAACCTGAGAACTTAGTGTTAAGACACTCTGTTCTCTTACAATAATTCCGTTCCCCACTTTCCGCTGATTTGAGGCATAGCGTGCTGAGTGGCGGTACTCAACGCCGCGCTTCGCCTTGTTACCAAACCCAGAAAATGAAAATACTAACATTTCCTAGAGCAGGAATCGAACCCACAACCTGTCTCGTTTACAGTAGCACGCTTGTGCCTCTGCGCCACGACAGGCGGTTATTAGATACTGCTGCTGATGTGGTCCCGTCAGTTGAGATCTGATGAGTAGTTTTTGAGTTATTCGTAATATTGTTACTTTTTAATTACATTTAATTTGAAGTCTGTTTTATGTTTTGGTAAAATTTTAAATATTAAATTTAAGATTTATCTGTCAATTCAGTTTTCATGTTATTGACATAGTTTTTTAATTGAAAATCGGGTTTTTCACCCTATAGAAATGAACGCCTGTCGTGGCGCAGAGGCGCAAGCGTGCTACTTACATGTGACAGGTTGTGAGTTCGATTCCCACTCTAGGAAATGATTTTTTTCATTTCCTGGGCTTGGTAACAAGGCAAAGCGCGGCGTTGAGTTCCGCCACTCAGCACGCAATGCCTCAATTCGGCGGAAAGTGGGGAACGGAGTGTCTTAACACTAGGTTTCCTCTGCCTTCCCTGCTGTATACGGGATACAGCGTGAAGCTATGTATGTACCTATGTATGTAAAATTACTAAAACTTTTCTATAGGACGCAATACTTTCGCGACAGACAGATTGGCACAAATTCGTTTCAAGCATTATTTTTAGAATCCGTCTTCCGTTCGGTGGAAGTCTAAAAATAATGATATTGCTTGCAACATTCCACCGACACGACGCGACGCGACGCGACGCCGAGATTTCTAATCTTTGGAAAGCCGGAATAAATCTGCTAATATCGATAATAAATATTATCAAAAACAATTGTTATTTATGTACTTAAATTCCTTTTTAAAAAAAGGGGGAGGTTATTAATTTAAAGTTTATCATAAGTTTTTACTGGGTCAACCAATTTTGATGTTTTTTTTTTATATGATAGCTAGTGCTTCTGAAGTGGTCCCATATAAATACAATTTAAGATACGATGAGTAACGTTTGAGTCATTTGTAATAATGTCACCTTTAAGAGAATTTTCTTTAAAGAAAAAAAAAACGGACTAAACTGTAAATTTTGCTATTTTTTATGTACTTATTTGTTTATTACGACTTGTGTGTATGTTTAAGACAATACTTCTAACTTCAAATTTTATTTCATGCAATTATCTATTATCTTTATAGTAAGAATAATTTCTCAGTCTAATAAACAGCATTAATTTAGGCTACCTGTTAAGTAATGTTTCAAGAAATAATGTCTGGCTTAAATTATACAATTACTAAAAGTGAATTATTCTTATGGGCATTATAATTTTTACAATACTGAACGTCGCACTTTATCTTACCAGAGCGTAGAAATTACTATGAATTATTAATATCATCATTCCCCTGAATGGGGAAAGATGTAATGTACCAAGATGACCTCAATATATTTGGACAAATTACAATTAATCATGAAAAATCACAAAATAGAGAGCTAGTGCTTCGCATATTTACTTTGCCTTTCACACAATTACGTAAAAATACGCGATCTAAAATAAAAATAATTATTATTACAACATAAAGAACACAACAAGTAGAAAAAATAATTATTGGTCAGCTCAGATTTTTTTCAAGGTTAAGAGTTGAGATAGAAATCAGGTGATAACCGATATGGTTAATAAGGCCGACGACTCATTGGCCTTCACCCGCCAGCGGCCCGTGACCACCCAGTACTTAGAAATGTACCTTATTGTACAGTTAATATAATTATAAGCAAAATCTTTTAGGAAGCAGTGGGTTCAAGTCTCATTTTGAGCTTGTAAGTCATAGGAACATTAAGATATCGATACTGTCCATTTTATGATAGTCTAAACTTATCATTATGTTATGGTCAAATAATTAAAAAAAATCTTTGCACTAATAACCTGTGTTATTCTGTTTTATGAACTATATTATTGTAAAGTTTTTACGTGATATAGTAATAAACATCACTTCACTCAACATAAATATCCTTACAAATTTCTGTATTTATAATAAGGTTAGAATACTAGTTTCTGCTCGCGACTTTGCGTGGCTTGTTAATAAAAAATATATATTTATTCAAATGTACAAGTGATACTACTGTAAAGTTTTTTTTAAATCCATTCTGTAGTTTTTGAGTGAAAGTGTAACAAACATATATAAACAAACGTATATATAAATTTTAATTCTGATCACTACGGACACGTGGACACCTTTTGTCAACTTACATTACATTTTCATATTACTTAACTAAGCTTAGTAAATACATATATACATAGCTTCACGCTGTATCCCGCATATAGCAGGGTAGGTAGAGGGAACCTAGTGTTAAGACACTCCATTCCCCGCTATCCACGGAATTGAGGCATTGCGTGCTGAGTGGCGGAACTCAATGCCACGCTTTGCCTTGTTACCAAACCCAAGAAATGAAAAATTCCATTTCCTGGAGTGAAAATCGATCCCACAACCTGTCGCGTTTACAGTCGCACGCTTGTGCCTCTGCGACACGACAGGCTTAGGAAATAAGATATTTTTTTCCAAAGAGAGTCAAATAGTCAAAGTCAAATATTATAGTTAATTTTGTCTCAAAGCGGACTGTCAAGACACTACGTTCTCTCCTACCCTGTTATACAGAAAAAAGTGTGAATCTACAAATCTAAAAACCAAACCCAATATAAACCGACATAATAACGTGAAAACATCGCTACAGTGCCGGAATACCATATCGCATTTCACACGACGACCGTCTATTTCTGTTTTCATATAAATATCAGGTACACAAGCGTAGCGACGTCGCGCGTGTCGAATTATACTGGATTATAAATGTATGGAGTATACACATTCATGTATTTTCTTTTGGCTTCACGCTGTATCCCACACATAGCAGGGTAGGCAGAGGGAACCTGAGATCTTAGTGTTAAGGCACTCCGTTCTTTTTTATCACTTCCATTCCCCACTTTCCGCCGATTTGAGACTTTGCCTGCTGAGTGGCGAAACTCTACGCCGCGCTATGCCTTGTTACCAGAGTAAGGAAATGAACGTACTATAAATTATTTAATATCTTCTATATATTTCTTGGAGTGGGAACCGAACTCACGACCTGTCGTGTTTACAGTCGCGCACTTGTCCCTTTGCGCCACGGCAGGCCTTCAATTTTTTCATTAACAATTGTACATACATTCACATCTCATTAAATTGCCGTTTAACGTTAAAAAGTTCACAGTGCCTGTTTAAAATGACCCCATAACTCTTTCTGGACAGATGTCAGCGTTGATACACACTTATCCAATTTACACTTGTTTTGCGATTAATGTGTTTTATTAAATTTTTCACCGAAGAATGTTCCCAATTCGACTGTTTTTTTTTTGTGTGTAATCGCATAACTTTTTACTGAGAGAAACAATTTTGATGATTTTATTTATATAAACGTAGAAAGATTAAGATTTCATCAAAGAAAGAAAATCAATTTGAAAGAAATGCACTAAAAAGCACAATTATTACAAATAACTCAAAAACTATTCGTCAGATCTTAGTTGACTTTAAATACAACCACATTAGACGCACAGCTATCATATAAAAAAAACAATTGAGCGACTGTAAACGCGACTGGTTATGGGTTGGATTCCACTCCAGGAAATGAAAATATAAAATGTTTATAATAAATAAAATATATAGTATTTACATTTTCTTGCTGTGGTAACAGGGCAAAGCGCGGCGTTGAGTTCCGCCACTTAGCACGCAATGCCATTCATTCATTCATTCATTCGGGCTCACAAAACTTTAGATACAAATATTACGTAGTAACAGATAAGTATTTTAGTACTAGAACCTCGTGATAATACACTCCACAAAAATTTACACAAAATAGTGTCCCGTTGACGCGATAACAATGCGTTGCCAAGAAAAATATATATCACTGTATATAAACATGGATCACCCACCATAGTAGTGTGTGTAACATTTATTTTATTAATTTAATATATTTTCTATGCATTATTTTAAAAGATATTATCATTCTGCACTCCTTCGCTATATAAACTATAAGTGTGCCAAGTTTCTTGCTACTCCACCCGCGTAATTTTCTTAAAAAAGGGGCACAAAGTTTTTGCTTCACGTGTTAATATAACGATATATCAACATATAGAAAAATCAATATTCAAAAATTAAATAAAGATCGATCATAATAAACAAAAACACACGCAGTTTTGATACATAACACGAAGACAGATGAGCTGCCAACTGCCAGCTCTGTGTTGGCTCGGGTCCACAGTCCTGAGGAATACGTGTTGTAAGACGCCTTCGATACATATTGTTTGTTTTCAGTGTGTTGCCATTCCAGTCTACTTTAGAATAAATGAACTAATAATTAAATTATTTTAAAGAATATCCAGTATGTATGTACCAGTCTCGAGGCGACCATACAACTCGATTCCCACCGGTCTAACTTTTCAAAGTAAAAGTATGGTACCCAAAAAAAAATGTCGCCAGTAAAATAATGTGGAACTCACAAAAATAAAATCAAACAAGGTGTGAGAGCTAAAAACAAAAAGTCGCCAGGCAAACAAGTTCTGACATCTTATAGACCTAAAAAAATCCTATACCGGCTTCCCTAAAAATTACCGGCTTCCCTAAATATACATCGGCATCCCTAAATTAACCGGCTTGGTTATTGGTATGTACCATATAGTAATTTTTTTTATATATGAAAAGAGTAGCTTTGAGTTTCCTGTTGGTTCTTCTCAGCAAAACTGTTTTGAGAATCGATGGTATTTTTTCACTTAAACTGATAGCAAAAAGCCTTGAACAATAATTACAAGGTTTTACCAAAATAAGAAAACTTACTACAGATAAACACACATCAGAGGCACTAGCTAGCATATATATAAAGAATCATCAATATTGCTTCATCCAGTAAAGAAAGAAAACCTCTTTTTTGGAAAGTCAGTTAAAATTATATTATTTTTAATTTTACTTCAGTATTATATATACAACATATGAAGTGAAAGTTTATATTTTTTTTATTTGAAAAGAGTAACTGTTGCATTTCTCGGTGGTAATTTTTGAAGATCGTTTTGAGACCTTACGTGATGGAAAGTCCCTTTAAACATGCTAAGTTCCCAAAATGGAATCTTAATAAAAAACCGATGGAAGACTGCATAATGTGTCTCTTCTCTTCTCTTACAATTATGATATTAGGCTTTTCAAGAGGCGGGTCAACAAATTTCTTCAAAGCAAATGCGTTGATGGTACCTCTGGTGCTGTGAATGTCCATGGGCAGCGGTAAGCATTTAACGTGACCCGCTAGCTCGTTTGCCTGGTCTTAATACATAAAACAAATCAATGTACAGTGATTTGTTTTATCAGTACAGGTGTTTGAGAAGAAGATAAAAACGAGCAAATGCATACCTCTATCACTTTAACTAGAAATAATTTTATACAATCCTACAATTATTATAAATGCGATAGTTTATGAAGATATATGAATGTTTGTTACTCTATCAAGCAAAAGCTACTAAACCAATTTAAATTAAATTTTACAGTAGGTATGTAAGTAAACTATACATACATATATATAGTAACTATACATATATATAGTATGTAAGTAAACGTTTTCTTTCAACAACACACTGTGGACAATATTAATAACAAGATAAAAAAGCAAACCATAAAAGAGACATAACAAAAACAATATATAGATTATGCATCAGAAGTACAAATAGTTGAGTAGATTTTCACCAGTCAACACGCAGGAAACAGAGAAATTTGACACTAAAATCTCCCTGGCTATCCTACATACATACATACATACATACATACATACACACATAGCTTCAAGCTGTAACCCGCATATAGCAGGGTAGACCTCTGTCTCCCTCTGGAACCTAGTGTTAAGACACTCCGTTCCCCACTTTCCGCCGAATTGAGGCATACTGACTATCCTGCTAAAACAAGCGTTAAGCTGGAAAAATATTGATATTTAAGAATTAAAGGAGGTTAGCACCCTAACATTTCATTGTCAATCCTTATAAAAGACTATAAATACAAAGCTACTACAATGAGCCAGAAAATTATCGGTATTGGAAAATTTTAATTTGTCGTTTTTGGTACAATTTATGCGCGGAGGACGTCGAAATGGAAGTCATTAATCCCATCGAAACTCAATATGTGGCGCCATCTATAAATTACAACGTAAGCAATTACTTGCTGTCGTGTCGAACAAAAAGTTTATTTATTGCACAGATATGCTATCGTTCTTCTGTGGAATGGTATTGGCCTGCAAATTGTATTATGATACGTTATTAAAATTTATTACTTATATTTTAGGACATGTACACACATATATACGTAGCTGCACGCTGTATCCCGCATATAGCAGGGTAGGCAGAAGAAGAAGGTAGGAAACCTAATGTTAAGAAGAATTGCATGCTGAATGGCGGAACTCAACGCCGCGCTCAGGTTGTGGAATCGAACCCACAACCTGTCGCGTTTACAGTCGCACGCTTGGGCCTCTGCACCACGACAGACGTTTTAGGGTATGTGCTTTAGACAATTTTGTCATGCTTTTCACTGTACAGCAGTGTGGTCAGTGAGAGCTTAATGACTTAACTTTAGTGCCAAGACAATCAAAGAAACCATGAAGATGGATTGATAGATGTTCTTTCTGGTGGAGATGAAATTTTACAGTAATACGAGTACTTATACATTAGAATAACAGAGGCTATTTTTTATAATTTTGTATAATTTGACCTTAATATAACGATAAATATCTTGTAGTGTAAATATAATCTATACTTTGAGTTAGAATGAAACCCAAAACCAGTAACGTTTACATTCAGACGCTGTCCCGCTGAACCACGATGACATATATATCTGTATATAAATACGTGAAGGAAAAACTTTGGATCCTTTTTAGGAAAATTAAGTGGACGGAGGAGAATGAAACTTGGCACACTTTTAGTTTATATAACGAAGGAGTGCATAATGGTAATATATTTTTAAAATAATGCATAAAACATATATTAAGTTAATAAAATATGTGTTATACACACTACCATGGTTTGACATGCATGTTTGTATTAAGTGACATATACATTGATAGATAACGCGTTGTTAACGCGTCAACGGGAACTCTAGGATGTATTAATATACATTAATATATGAAAAAAATATTGTTAAAACTATATCCTATGAACATTAATAGTGAAATTGTAACAAAGTAAATATCAGCAAGAAACAGAAGGATTTTTATGCTGTTTTTTAAACATAACCCGCAGTTTTTCAAGAATTAACGGATCAGAAATTCTACTATTACCTAGATCTTTTTTATAATTAGACGATACTTTTTATATTGAACGACAAAATGAATACTTTACAAACTTTCCCTCATCCAAGAACCGAACCCACACTATCGTGCATTCAGATTACTTCCACCTGTACCAACGTCTGGTATTTTAGAATATAACATTTAATTACCTATTAATATAGAAAACATTTCAACTTTACGATTACATTTTTTACGAAATACGTAAAGTACGTAAATAGTTTCATGAACCTAATAATAAAAAGCCAAGGTTGAGCTCAAAATTAAATTACGTGAATGAGTTCAGATTCTAGATCTGACAAAATAGACATAATAAAAATTATTGCAGCTTATTTTGCTTGTTGGTCTAAATTTGCGTTCCAAACCAAAGGTCTTAAGCTCGATTCCCACCCAAACAAAATGTTTCTGTGGTACTTGCTGTATTTTACATACATACATAGCTTCACGCTGTAACCCGCATATAGCAGGGTAGGCAGAGGCAACCTAGTGTTAAGACACTCCGTTCCTCACTGTATTTTTGTCCTTTATTTTGTTTTAATTTATTTATTTATAAATATTCCTGTGTTAATTTTTAAGATGCTTGAATCTATCCATCTATTAATCAATATAACAACAATCGTGCCACTACATTTTGAGTAGGTCACAAGAAGTGCCTTGTCGTTCATCGTGTGAAAGAAATCGCTGGTAAGGCTGCTTTTGTGCCTAACCGTATATGTATTTGCTTCGTTTTTTATTGTTTATCCCTCTATGAATATTAATTATAGTGTATAATAATAAAAAAATGTAAGAAAATCAAAAATATATATATAAAAATTACTAACAGTGCAAAGTGGGGAACGGAAATGTTGAAAGAGAACGGAATATCTAAACACTAGGTTCTCAGGCTCTCTCTGTCTACCCTGGTATATGCAGGATACAGCGTGAAGCTAATAATACTAACATTACAATTATGTAGACGTTAACAATCACCTTTACTAGTAAAGCAAAGAAGCTTTGGCTTGAAATCTGTAGTAATAACTCAACGTTGACGTCACGACGCACCGATGCAGCCAAATCGGATGTTTAAATTGTTGTACTGATTACTTTATGATTGTGTTTACTAAAGAGATCATATATTTTATTTTTATATATTTCATCGCATTCTAACACAATAATTCAAGCTTTTCCCCACAAGCAAGGTTGTCAGAGAGAAACCTCGTGTCAATGCACTGCGTTCTCCACTTTCCGCCTAAATTCGAAACATTACGTGTTGAGTAATATAATTCCCTTAAACCACTACCAATCGCGTTTATAGTAAGAGACTGCTCTACTGGGCCACTGTATTAGGCAGAGAAAATCTAGTAATACATTATATTTCATTCTCCACTAATCTCTAAAAAAGAGGTCTTGTATATAGGGTATCCGAATCCAACTCGTCTCTGAACCAACACCGCCAAGTTAACGTATTCTAGATTAGAAAAATAAAAACAACAAAACAACATTTCATGAATTCGCTGTCCGAACTGTTCGTTCTTCTCTCTCTATGTAATCAAATCTGAAAAGACGGCATTAGTATGAACTAAGCCAACCTTCGAAATATGTGCTAGAAGTAAACTGATAATAGTTCTAGACAGGCATCTTCTGGTGTACCAAGTACTTTCTATCAGCAGAAAAGGAAGTCAAGCTTCAATTACTAAAGTTGACACAAACAAACAACTAGATAAACAAACAGCAAGTTAAATAATGTTTGTAATAATTAAAATTTTAACAAAAAAGAAAACAGAATTTAAATTAAATGCATTAAATAGTACAAGTATTACGAATAACTGAAAAACTACTCGCGAGATCGTAACTCAATTAAAATGGGACTACATTAGAAGCACTAGCTATCATATCATATAAACATTGAATCATCAAAACTGGTTCATCCAGTAAAAATTTATGCAGTAAGAAACATAAAAATATACTCAAACTCAGAACCTCCTTTTTTAAAAGTTAGTTAATAAACGAGCAGAGCAATTTAATAAAAAGCTTGTAAAAAATATGTTTCACCAAATTGTAAAAAAATCATAAAGAAAATAGAAATATAAAAACATGTGCTCATTCATTTTTATAGCGTTATAATGTGTTTTAGTGTAATTCGGAGTCCACCGTCAACCGCCTTAGTTATTTCCATCACATTACACAAACGATCCGCGTCGGCCTCTCTCGTTTACCAGATACCAGATTTTTCGACAATAATAATAACGTTTCCAGCTGAAATTATGTCAAGTTTAAAACTGTCTGTTTAAGAAAATTATTTTTAACCGGCATTAAAAAAGGATGTTTTCAAATAAGCTTCTTTTTTTGTGTATTACCGCATAACTTGTTACTAGGTGCAGCAATTTTGATGCTTCTTTTGTTATATAGCAGTTTTTTAGTGGATTATACTAGATCGGTTATCGTTTCTTGTTAAATTTTTAATTATTGACAATAATAACAATGATGGCAGCCGAAATTATATCAAGTTTAAAACAGTGATTTTCTTTAAAAAAAGAAAGAGAAAGTTCTAAAATAAACAAGATTTTTTTTCGTGTATGTAATAACAACTTTTTACTGGGTGATTCAATTTTGTTGATTTTGTTCATTTAAATTAAGTTAAGATCTGACGAGTAGTTTTTGAGTTATTCCTAAAATGTTACTTTTTAGTGCATTGTTTTGAAGTCGGTATTTATTTTTTATTAAAATCTTAAATAATATATAAAGTACTTTAGTAGTATTATTATTTATAAAGATAATGGAGAACGTGAAAAGTGAAATCTGATAAATTATCGCTAACAGACTAAAAAAGATGTACAGCAAAATATTTTAATTATAATAGAAGTTAAAAATAAAATATTTTGTATTAACACAGAATGGGAAAATGAAAATAATTTATATATTACCCTCGAGTAGGAATTGAACCCGCAATCAAACGCGTTTACTGTCTGACGCCGTCCCACGAAGGTTCCGCCACGAAGGCCTGTTATATTGAACTGATGATGAACCGAAAAGAATCGAAATGTCTCCTGTTCTCCTGACCACCCTGCTATATGGGACACAATGTTAAGCTGTTTTCACCATGTAGAGCGAACCCACGAGCTTAATATTATATATTATACTAATAGAATATATATAACTTTAAAACCTTTATGTAGAAGTTAAATATTAACGCCTGTCGTGGCGCAGAGGCACAAGCATGCACTGTAAACGCGACAGGTTGCGGATTCGATTCCCACTTCAGGAAATGGAATTTTTCATTTCGTGGGTT
Source organism: Philaethria dido (assembly GCA_033558755.1). Taxonomy (NCBI): domain Eukaryota; kingdom Metazoa; phylum Arthropoda; class Insecta; order Lepidoptera; family Nymphalidae; genus Philaethria; species Philaethria dido. Next base: position 190,295 of record JAKGSA010000412.1, on the reverse strand, counting down.
TGGTAACAAGGCAAAGCGCGGCGTTGAGTTCCGCCACTCAGCATGCAATGCCTCAATTAGGTTGAAACGTGGGGAACGGAGTATCTTAACACTAGGTTCTCCTGCCTACCCTGCTATATGCGGGATACAGCGTGAAGCTATGTATATATGTATGTAAATGATTATAGTTTATATAAAAACTTTCGTTTATCCGTAAATAACGTTTAAAATTCGTAATTAGGTCAAACAACTTCGCTTCCACTACTACTAGAATTATAGCTCAAATTATTATATAATGTACCTATACTCGTATTAATACGGCCATGATACAGTTTGTTAATTATGTGTCACATGATGATAATTATTTTAATTTTCGTTCAAAAAAGTATTTTTTATAGGTTCACGTTTTTCTTACATAGCAGATAGATCAAGAGAACATAATGTTAAGGAACTCTTCGCTTTCTGCTCGGAGTCGAGGCATTGCTTGTTAAACGTAACTCAACGCCGTGTTTGGTCGTTCCCCCGAATGGGGATCGTACCCATAACCAATACCTTTTACAGTTAGATGCTGTACCACTGCGCCACTATGAACTGTTGTGTTTAACCAAAAAGCAATGTAAATATAATATTATAGTTTTCATGTAATAGGTCTCCTAATATAATAAATTTGAATGTTTGTGACAATGAATGTTTGTTACACTTTCACGCGAAAATTACTGAACGTATCTGCATGAAAGTTTCAGTAATATATGACATTAAAATAGTGTATATGCTACAATTTATAAAGGTTTTATTTAATTTGACCATATTTTTTTTTAAAGCTTCACGCTGTATCCTGCAAATAGGTAAAGGGAACCTAGCGTTAAGACACTCCGTTTTCTGAAGATTTCCATTCCCCACTTTCCGCCGAAATGAGGCATTGCGTTTTGTATGGCGGAACTCAGCTCCGTAACAATAAGTATTTAATTAAATATAAATATCCAAACTATTATTAAATGGGTCCAGCTTGTTTGGAATAACGGTAGAAATACTATTTGAGTTCTGGAATGGCATGCCTAATACCTCGAATGAGTCGCGTGAGCCAAAAAATACGGAACATTTGTTCTACTTCAAATATTTATATTATATACCTTTTTTATTTTATAAGCAGTTCTAATAAAATGTTAAAAAATTATGGTAACCTGACTTCTAGAAAAGGAGGGGGTTCTAAATTTGACAGTATTTTTTATGTGTTACCACATACCCGCCTTGGATGATCCTTTTTATATAATAGCTGATTATTTAAATTTAGTTAGGATCTGAGGAATAATTTTTGAGTTATTCGTAATAATTGTACTTTTTAATACATTTTCTTTGGAGTCGGTTACCTTTTTTTAAAAAATTGTTCAAATTTTAACTATTTATTTGTATAAATAATAATCATCTATTGTGGTTGTAGTTGAAAAATTTAATACACGCGATAATTGAACGAGTTAAGACACTCCGTTCTGCACTTAGCGTCAGAAATTGAGACATTGCATGTTGAGTAGCGGAACTCAACGCCGTACTGTATACTAGAGCGGGGAAATGAAAATAATTTAAATGTAATCATTCTTCGGAGATGAAATCACAACCAGTCGGGCTTATAGTCCTCTTAAGGGCCTCCTTTGATTTGCAGAAACGCTAATTTCCACTGTCTAAGCTCCTAACTAAATATTATACAATCTATATATAAATACGTGAAGCAAAAACTTTGTACCCCTTTTTACGAAAAATACGCGAACGGGGGAGCATAAAATTTGGCACACTTATAGTTTAGATAGAGAACATTTTTTTAAAATAAATACATAAAAAGTATATTAAATTAATAAAATAAATGTTACACACACTACCATGGTTTGACATCCATGTTTATATAAAGTGACATATACATACACTGCTAAAGACAACGCGTTGTTAACGCGTCAACGGGGACACTAGTATTTATTAAAGAACGTTGGTACTTTGAGGAGAAATTTGAGTGTCAGTTTTATTCCACATAGTAAAGTAGTCATAGAGAACCTAGTGTTGAGACACTCTGTTCACCGCATTCCCCTCAAATTTGAAACATATCGCACCTTTACAATTATAGTGACCTATTTAAAAAAAAACACAATTTTTGGGAATCGTCAATATAGATTTGTACATTTAAGTTTTTTGAAAAGATATTTTTTTTCTTATATTTTTAATTATGTTCATGCTTGTTTGTTTAACAAATTTAATAAAGATCGTTATCTTAAGTCTGGGTTTGGTACAAGACAAAGCGCAACGTTGAGTTCCACAACTCAGCACGCAATGCCTCAATTCAGCGGAAAGTGGGGAACGGAGTGTCTTAACACTAGGTTTCCTCTGCCTACCCTGCTATATGCGGCATACAGCGTGACGCTATGTATGTATGTTGTCTTTCTTAAGTCGTTTCGTAGCAAAAAATCAAAATCATGATTTTTAAGTGTCCATCGGAGAACAAGTTGTTTGGAATGTGAGTACATAATAGAGATACAGTTTAAACTTTTGTTAAATTCTCTTGAGGTTATTTAATTCTCTACAATGTTTAAAGTCAACTAGTGTGAACTAAAGTTAGATATTTTAGTAACATACAAACGCGGCCGGCGCTGGCGTAGCGCCAACATCAGTGTATGTAATCATTCCATTAGAAACAAGTATATATAACTACTTTATGCAAGAACATAATATGAAGCAGTTTCACGTATACTTTTACCGCATCCACATCACGCATACTTTACGCATATTTTTACCGCATAGCATAGTAGTACGGAGTGTCTTAACACTAGGTTCCCTCTGCCTACCCTGTTATATGCGGGATACAGCGTGAACCTATGTATGTAGCTGAAGCTATATAAGTAGTCAGAGAGCACCTAGTGTCATAACTCTCCGTTGTCCACCGTGGCAGAGCTCACAGTCGCGCTTTGTCTTGTGTCACGTCAGAGCATCAAATACATACACAGCAATCGCGAGGGGTGAAAGTTTTAGTTAGGCAAGCCGGTTTAGAGAAGCCGTTGTATATTTAGGGAAGCCGGTAATTTACAAAGAAGGCGGTATATTTAGGGAAGCCGGTATAGGATGTGAAGGTGTATAGGTATATAGTAGTAGGTATTTAGTAATCGATTTCGAATTTTGACGATGACATTTTTTTTAAGATGTCAGAGATTGTTTTTTTGCAATTTTACATCCAATATTTTTTTGGTGACCTTTTTTTTAGCACTCTCACCTTGCTTGACTTTGTTTGTTTTTCAAACTTCATTACAATTCGAGCTCCACATGTCCCTGGCGATCTTTTTTTTTAAGTCTCCTACTTGTACTTTGAAAAGTTAGGCAAACCGGGTGGTAACCGTGTTGTATGGACACCTCGCCACAGATATACACAGTACACAATCCTGTTTAATTACGAGGTTTCGAGCGTGCCAGTTGAATATAAATCACTTCGCCAATGTCACGTTGTATGAAAAACACAGGATGTCGATTAGGAAACAGTAGTCGGTAGAAAACAGATAAAGTTGCATAATAATAAATTACATAGTAAGAAGGGGTCCAATATGCAAATATTGTAAAAAATATATATATGTAAGGTAGACGCGACTTATTAAATGATTTTACCATTTTTAACATACGAGATATAAGTGGAATACGTGTATAAAGCTGAATTATATTAATATATCTCAATAAACTAAGATTAAATGTCCTCTTAAGAAATTCTTATAAAATAAATTTAAAAATAAGCTTACTTGAGTATTTCTAGTGAAGCCGTAACCCAAGAACCGTTCATCATGAGCCGGCACGGTGTCCGGAGCTACGTAGAACGGTTCGTACAGCAGTTCGAAGTTAGTCACGTTGTGGCTGATATGAGTGTCCAAAGTCTCGTTACCACCAGATGATTCCCATCTATAGAAAAAATAAATATTTATTAATACTAGTGTTTTCGTAAATGCGTTAATAACGCATTGCGTAGTGACGTTTATGTCACTTTATATAAACATGGATGTATGGACAAATCATGGTAGTGTGTTTAACATTTATTTTATTAATTTAATATACGTTTTATGCATTATTTAAAAAAATATTAGCATTCTGCACTCCTTCTCTATATAAACGTAAATTCTGCCAAGATTCAGTCTCCTCCGTCCGCGTAATTTCCGTAAAAAGGGATCTTAAGTTTTTGGTTACGGTCCTATAAAGTTAACTTATTTCTGTTTTAACATCACAATATTACTATATTTTTATAAAGTTCTATTACCATTAAATATTAAGTATATATTATTATTATTTCAGTCAATATTTAGTTTTATATGAAGGCTATTTTTACTGGATCCCTTTTTTACGTATTCTATATAGTGTAAGATAATATTATTTTTATATTTTTATCCTTCATGTGTTGTGCATATAATGTGATATCGACGAAGTTCATAAATTCCAAGCTCTACTGGCCTGAATTGTGTTAGTCTACACAAAAATAGAACAGCATGTAAAATAATAGCTAAAGTTGAAACATATATAATATAGTTCAAATAACTTATTTCGTAATATCTTTAAAATTAAATTGCATAAATATTTCTACTATAGAAAACTTTATACAATTTACGATTAACATAAACATAATTAAAATGAAAAATGAACTTAAATATTCACAATTCTTACCTTGAAAAATTTGAAGCATACTGATTATAAATAAACACTTTCCTATGAAACGGTATTGCCAATTTGTTTCTCGATAGTCTCAGCAGCTCCGACTTGTTCGCGGGAAAGTTCGCAACACGCTTATCTAGTTCATACGTGGGAACCACATAAGCACATAGAGGGCACTTCGGAGCTTTCGCCAAAAAGCTGTCCAGAGCTTCTGCCATTCCCCGAGAAGGCACGATGTCAACATCAACGAGGAACACATAAGGTGTATGACAGTTCCTCCTGGCCAAGTTCCTCAAGTGATTCTGTGGATATGGATGCCTTGCCCGCCAGGCTACAGTATCTGCACGTCTCTCTCCCGGGGGTAAAGGAGATACTTCACAATTTTTTGCCCAAATCGGCATATTACCCTGGATACCAGGTCGATCCGCTGGAGTAGCAGCATGTAAAGCCAACCTTGAGTACACTTCCGGTTGGCAACGAGATAGCCATGTCGCGAACGCCCGTAAAAGCCTTAACTCGTCCCCAGCAACAAACACGGCAACAGATATAGGCCCTGACCAATGAGCAGCTATTCTTAGTAATTCGTGCAATCTTTCTATAGAGCTCTGTGTTGCCAAACAAACGCGACGGTTAGCTGATGTTTCAGCATACATATCCCCGACCGTAGCGTAGTCAAACATTCTGTAGGACCTAGAGCTATCCCATCGGCCAAGGCGTAAGTCAAGCCTGGCTATGGGGTCGTCATCGACTGCCATGATCTGTGCGGTATCTACACAGGGCTCGCAGGTTGGCATCTCAATAATGGGTGGTGTGCTTCTTATTGTACAAGGTGCAGGACTCAACAGCCACAAGTTAGCTGCAGCATTATATACAACCAAGGCAATAGCCGCTAACGTCACTATGCTCCACTGACAACGCCATCGCCACTGAAAAAAATAAATAAATAAAATATGGCACATTATTTAAATACGTTAAAAATAAGTATAACATCAGAAATAATAATTCACAGTCATAGTCTACTCCCAGAAATTGTAAATACGAAATAATGTGAATAAAACAAGTCCGATGAAGTAATTAAAACGCATTGCAGGTAACACCAGTTGGCTGTACGGTATACATGGTGTTACCAATTCATAATTATATGAATTCATAATGATGTTATGTCTTAGGTGACATGTATATAAACATTTTGAATGTACATCTTAATTTATTTTTCACCTTACGCTTTTTCAGTGATTCAGGAAGAACCGACAAGACATTCGTTTCTCCACATTCCGCCTGCATTTGAGACATGGTGTGTATGTGGCGGAACTTAACACTGTACTTTGCTGACTTAACACTGCACTTTGCTGACTTTAAACATATGTTTTATTTATCACAAGATAAATACTTACAATTTTATCCCGCCGCATCTTCGTTATGGGACGTTGCCAACTAGAGAATCGCATCGTAGTGCTATCTTAGTATTCTCATTATTACTCTTCAGACTACACATTCAGACATACTGACTGAAATAAATACATGTTGCATTATATTAAAATAATAAAAATAATACTATAGTTCTCAAAAATAAATTAATTTTAATATAAGAATAAAATTTATAATATAATTTATTTTTTTATTAAAAAACTTACAAATCCGGTTGTCGTTTGTAGTTGTTATCATGACTAAACTATCGATATCCGCATATATAGTAACTTCCGCTTATTAATAATTCTGCATTAAAATAACATTTTTAATAAACACTTGTCGATATATAACCTCGTTTTTTCGAAACTCAATATCTTTCACATTTGATTATTTTTTTAATTATTTACACTCTTGAAGTTAATCTCGACGTAAATATTTTGACACATCACATTATATTCTGGTTTATATTTAATAAATATTGTATGTATCTAGTATAATGAAAACACACATTGGGTGGTATTTAACTAACAAAGCGCATGCGCTAATTCCTGACCTGCGCAAAAATAGATGAAAATTGATAAGCTTATCACTAACGTTGTACGCCTTATAGGCGAAAAATCCCAGGTTCATTCTTACCGAGGGTAACATCCAAAGACATAGCAGCTGGGAAACACTGTATAACATATATATGCTGCCACATTTAGAAAAAAAGTATTTCATGTGACATACCATATAATAACAACAAACGAACTATAATTTATTAATGCCTATTTGAACTGAATTAATCGCGTATATTATGATATTTATAAATTTCTTTTAGAAAATTTTAAAACCGAAATTTTGAATTCTTTACAGTACTTCGTGGTCACAGGTAAACCTAGAGTACTTATTAAATGAACTGCATCTCTGACATACGGTTAACATATAGGTGTTAATTGTAACGGTGTCTTATTTGAGAAATAGCTGATTTTGTTATTGAGTTTCGTATTTATGTCGCATTCAATTATATTTTGACAAAAAATGTATAAACAAAATTCGAAATATACTAACTGACTGTAACTATACTAACTGATATGTAAATATAAACATGTAAATTAACACAATAAACCGGTTATAAATAAATACACTAAGCACTACAAGACTATTATTATACGGAACTGAAAAACTGTTACTATTTATGAAATAGACTGGAATGGAGTATGAAAATTTTAAATTAAACCATAGCAATGTTAAACATACTTTTTTTATTAATTTTAGAACCGTATTTTCTAAATCTTTTAATTAAAGAATATTGGCAAAATTCTTGGATGTATAAAGCTCTGATCATAGCCCATGTATTCGTAAAATATTTTTTTGTAACAAATATTTTGACATAACATCTGTTGCTACACTGACAGTGACAGTTGACAGTTTATATATTTTGGTGCCAAAACCACGTTTTTGTTTTTAATTTATAAAAAATAACAATACGTTTACGTATATTATAATTTAAATATATAATTATATGTGAAAAATGTTCCAAGAACCTGAGTGGGAGGTGGATATTCCCAAAAGCAATGATAACTTTTCTAATAATACTAAATCCGTAAGTATTTATTAATAATGATTATTTTAGATGAATCAAATATGATTTTGTTTTAAATTTTATTTTACTTTTATCTATTTAGAAGCATCCATATTTATATAAAATTATATATTAATATAAAACATGGAAGCATTCCATGGACTCACCGCGAGGGTGCCGGTTGAATCGCAATTCTATTAAGATGTTTTTTTTTTTTTCAAAATATACCTCGTGTTTGGTTTACTCTAATTAATGGAGTAGTTTTAGTGATATACATTTATTTGTACACAAAATATTTGTACTATAATAAAAATAATTATCTACATATTTCAATTTAAGTCCTGATATAAAACGTCTAAGTGCTTGTTACAGAAACACGAAGATGAAAATAAAAACAAGAAAAAAACACTAGAGATCAAGAAAGAAAATGGTTTTACAAAACCTAAATTAAAAGCGAAGGACAATATAAGAATTAAATCAAATATAAAACTTTCAAATAATAATTTTAAACCTGTGACTAATATAAATCCAGTTCCAAAAACAGCTGAAATTATTGACAAAAAGATAAAAAAAAAGAAACCAAAAAAGAACTTTGTACAGAACAATATACAAAATGAAAAACCTAAAAAAGACAGTAATATAGTCTTGAATAATTACAATACAGATAAATTAGATGAACTAATTCTAAACGAGAAAAAGAAAAAAATCATTTCTCCCAAAAATGTTGAACAGGAAGAAGCGCTATTTACTGAAGCAAAAAATAGTAAGCAAAAAATTAACAATCAAATTCAAAAAAATGGTGTTCTTAATGGAAAAGTTAGCAAGTCAAAGAAAAAGAAAGATAAATTAAAAAGAAATCTAGAAGAATCTTTTAAAAAATCTGAACCAATAGATGATACTTTACCGACACAAGTGAAACCTGTAAAATCAAAAAAAGAACATAAGAAGGAAGTGCTGAAATCTTTACTTCAAAAACAAAGCAATAGAAATTCTATTAATATAAGTAAAACTAGTACATTACGAGATAGGATGCTAGAAAGACTGAAAGGTAAGTTTAAAACTTATGTCTGTACCAGGTGTGAATAACTTGGTAACTTGAAAATGCATAATTTTGAGGGCAAGTTTTATGTGTAAATCTTGTTTTTATGTTAGTTAACCATTAAAAACATTTAATTTGCATTTGCATTTCAAATTTTTGCTTTTAATTTATTAATTTAATGATTTAATGTAGTACTATTTGAAGTTTTAAAAATACGAGTAAATGATTAAAGCATGTTATGTTCTGTAATAAAGTTAATATTACACATACACTTTTGTGTAAAGCTTATGTAAACAGTAAACAATACAATGTGTGTGTAATACTTATATATTGACTTGTGTTTAATATTAAAAAAACTTGCACAATTATTACATATAAGTTTGTTTTTAGCTGCAAAATTCAGATATTTAAATGAAAAGCTGTACACATCGTCCGGAGCAGACGCTAAACAGCTATTTGAGTCAGATCCAGAAGCATTCCAAACATATCATGAAGGTTATCAACAGCAAGTCAAGAAGTGGCCCGTCAAGCCACTTGATGTTATTGTACAGAGGATACAGAAAATGTATGTATCTTTTTTTTATTTTAGTCGTTTATTTTTTTTATAGCTTCATGTTGTATCCTGGAATCGAACCCAACATCTCTTGTGTTTACAGTCGCACACTTGTTCCTCTGCGTCACGACTGCCCTCCCATTTTAATCATTGTTATGTGTAATGTCAGAATATTAAAAAAATATAAGTAAAAAGATTATTGTAGTGCAATGGAATGTTGCATTGTAAACATTGACTGTGGCTTCGATTCCCGCATTCGGGAATGATTAGAATTCCATTATTTTCATTCGTTAATCATGGTAAGAAAAAGCACGGCGTTGAGTATAGAACTCATTGCTTAATGATTAGAGCACTTGGACGGTTTCGAAGAGGAGCGGGTTCGAGTCCCACTGCATTTAAATTATTATGCAATTTTTTAAATTGTTTTTCTTTTCGTAAGTGCGTGATGATGACACTTTAAAACTTCAAAAATATAAGTAACTTCAAAAATATTTACTATTTTAATTTCCTTGTCTGGTAACAAGAGAAAGCGCGGCGTTGAGTTCCGGCACTCAGCACGCAATGCCTCAATCCGGCAGAAAGTGGGGAATGGAATTGTTGAAAGAGAACGAAGTGTATTAACACTAAGTTCTCAGGTTCCCTTTACCTAGCCTGCTATACGCAGGATACAGCGTGAAGCTAAAAAAATATAAGTAACATTGCAACATTAACACCTGCAGGCCCAAAACACACAAGATAGCGGATATGGGATGTGGGGAAGCGTCCCTCTCTCGCCAGGTTCCTCACACCGTGAGGTCCTTCGATCTGGTCTCCAGGTCCTCAGAGGTAGAAGCGTGTGACATGGCTCACACCCCACTGCTCAGTGCTGGAGTGGATGTTGTGGTGTACTGCTTGGCGTTGATGGGAACAGATTTGGTGAAATATTTGGTTGAAGCTAATCGGGTTTTGAAAGTTGGGTAAGTTTTTTGCATCATTTTAGTGTGATCTTATTTTCAATATTGAAGTTTTTGAGTAGTGATTGGAAATCAAATGTAACAAAAATGCGTCACATTAAAGAAACTAACATATATGTAGGATTAGGACAGTAAGGAAATGATATAGATTACACATATCATTTCCTTTATAGTTATAGTTTTTTTTTTATTTTACATTGAAATATAAAAAAAAGTTTGGTAAAACAAATTATAAATAACTAGCGACCCGCTCCAGCTTCGCACGGGTGGACATTTATTTTTTAAGCTCTCCGAAAACAAAAATTGTTTTTTATAAGTGCATTAATTCAGTAAATTTACTCGATTTGGCCGCGTCCGCTGCGTAGATAGCTGCTTCATAGATGTGCGGGGTGCCTCCCCTGCGGTTTCGCCGTGCGACACATATCGGCCGGCGGCCATGATTCATTTTAAAACCAATTACAATTTTAAATTCGTAATATCTTTTGAATGGATTGTCCGATTGAAATAAAATAAAAAGTAATTTATAGCTATTGAAACAATCTTGCTCAATAAATAGTTTATTTGGATGAGGATTAATATTTGACGATATGATCAATAAACATAGGCTAATAATTTTAATTACTGTTATTCTATGGAAAAGTGGTTATAATGGCTAAAATATAAATGTTGGGTTTATACTATCGCGGACTTTTTTGTAGGCATTATTGAGTTCTACAACTTTTCTATAGAAATCAACCATACATCTCTAACCACTTAGGCAGCGTTCGCGAGAATCATTAACGTACGGCAGTTTTTTCGTCGACTTACTCCACAATTTTCACTACCACGAAAAATCCTATCTATTTTCCGGGATAAAATATAGCCTATAATTTGAAAAGATAAATTTTGAAATCGGTCCAGTAGTTTTTGAACCTATTCAATACAAACGTACAAAAATACAAAAGTTTCCTCTTTATAATATTAGTATAGATGAACCTTATAATTATCATAATAGTTTGATACTCTATATTTACTTCATTCTCTTGTAGGCTACTACTACAGTCTAAATGATTTTTGAGCTCAAACCATTTCATGAAATGAAAAAAAAAATATTTCAAATACATACTATATAATAAACTAACTATAAAACAAATAGGTAAATAAAATTTTGCAAAAAATAAAATTTATTTTTTTTACAATTTTTTATTTACCTATTTGTTTATTTTGTATCTTATCTGTTTATTTTAAGAAAATTTAAATTCAATTATATTTTTTTGTCAACAGCGGCCATCTTTTAATAGCGGAAGTGGAAAGCAGATTCGATAACGTAGAAGCCTTCACCAAAGACGTACAAAAACTAGGGTTTACACTAAAAAAATTAGACAAGAGCCATAAAGTGTTCTTCTTCATGGAGTTCACTAAAGCAAGGGAACCCCCCGTCAAGAAAGCTAAACTACCAACATTAACCTTGAAACCCTGTATTTATAAGAAACGATGAATAAAGAAGTTATAAACATGATTAAGGTTTTTTTTTTTATTTGCCTTATTATGGACTGTTTTTTTTAACGATGCATAAAGGAGATAGATAAAAAATATATTTTTTATTCGTCTCTATATTTACATATTTCGTTTTTTATTGGATAGGCAGAGAACGTAGTGTTTTTTTTTTTATTTAGCTCAATGTTTTATTAGTAAAACAGAAAAATTAACATAGTTTACATATAAACATTTAATGAGTGGGTATCTGTTGAAATATCAATTGATTTTATAGTTGGTCAACTGACTTGTTAAATTATCAAGTTGTTTTATAGATTGTCAATTGATTATTATACAAAAACTAATCTTTTATAATTAGTATCTCTTTTGACTTTTACTATAAAATGGTTGCCGCCACTCATACTGTGTTCTTTACGTGTTAGAACTTAGAGTCGAAAAGCAGTCTCTTCGAGTACTTTCTTTTCGGTGAAATATAATTAATTTAAAACCGAATGACCGTTTTATTTACCTTACAGTATCGAACCCATAACCACCTCATATGTTTAACGAGCACATTTTTTCATTAAAGATTTCAATAAGTACTACTAGTATCAGATAGCAAAAAATAAATTAAATAACAAAATAATATATTCATTTATTTATTAAGAAATTGCATTACAAAAATATTCTACAATACATTATTATTATATTTATAATTCAAAAGTTCATAACATCCTAATCTCACAAATTTAAACCTTCCATTACATCTTCGGCTTCAGCGCGTAAATTTTCTACTTTTTCTATTAACATAACCTAAAAAAAATATATAATAATAAAAATTAGTAGCTGTTGACGCGTAAAATACTCGTTACCATAGTAACGTGTATGTCACTATACAAAAGCATATGTGGTTGAGTGTGCATACTTACACACGTTCATTGCAAATGTATAAATAATACTAGTAATAAATAGAACTAGTCTGTAAAATTTGGTACAAAGAAAAATCATATTTGTTTCTGCTTAAGAAAATGTATTTACCGCTGATTAAAATAACAAGATGAATGTAGATGTCTATAAGCGAATGAGCGAAGGTAGCCACTTGCCATCAGGTGGTCCTTCTCTGCTCGTTTGCCATCCGTTATCCATAAAAAAAGAAATAAAGTCTCTGGTTCCGCCAGAGGCCAGTGGGTCATAAAAAAAAAGCGTTCATTTACTATGGTGGCTTGCGTTGAAAGTGTGGAAAAAGCATGCGTCTTTTAACTTATAGTTTAATTATGGTATACCATTATAATTAACATTTAACAACCCCTTATTCGAATTACTTAACAGTGGTAACTTAACTCTTCAACATGTACAATTTGATGGGACAAGTATAGCTCGCCACACAATGTCCATGTCTTCCTGCTGAGATCATTCCAGTGAAAATCCCAAACCGCCCAAACAGACCACCTACATTCCTAAACATTTTTTTTTAAACTTCACGCTGTATCCCACATATAGAAGGGTAAGCAGAGGGAACCAGAGAACCTAGTGTTAAGACACTCCGTTCTCCTCCAACAATTCCGTTCCCCACTGTCCCCCGAATTGAGGCATTGCGTGTTGAGTGGCGGAACTCAACGCCGCGCTTTGCCTTGTTACTAAACCCAGGAAATGAAAATACTAACATTTCCTGGAGTGGGAATCGAGCCCACAACCTGTGCCCTTGTGCCTCTGCGCCACGAGAGGCGATAACCCCTAAACATAGTGTGTTTAACTCCCTTAACTCCCAGCACTCACCCTGGCTGCACTAACAAGGTGTTGCGCGGCGCTCCGCGACAAGTGCAGTACGGCGGCGCACAGCGTGCCGGCGTCAGCTCGCGCCACGTCCTCTACACTCTTGTACCCGGCCCGCACCAGCTGCAACGCGCGCGCCTGACACACGCACACACACACACACATTAAAATAAGCCTTAGTGAAATCACACGTGCACACATGACATAATATGTGAACATATGAAATCACACATGACGTCATATGTGAACATATGAAATCACACGTGCACACATAACGTCATATAAGTCCGACTTGGACGAAAGTTTATACCTTTTCGAAGTATAGGCTCTTAGCTCTATAGCTTTTGTCGATTTTTTTTTCATTATAATTTTTGATAAATCTTAAATTTTTGTTGAGTTTGTACTTTTGCAATTCCAAATTTTTGCTGACCTTGTGTTTTTGCAATCCCAAATTTTTCTCGACCCTGTTTTTTATTGTCCAAACTGACTTAATTTCTTACAATTTACAAATGTAAACCGACAAGGATTGTGTTATATGGACATTTCGCCACTACCTTTTTAACCGCCGGCAGTTCCATCAGCCTATCCAAGCCCGGAGCCCCCGCACTCCTCAGGCGCGGCGACACTTCCCCGAATAAAGAGGCGAAGCCCCACAACTGTAGGCCTTCGCAAAGTGTCTGTGCGCTCGCGGCGCGCGATGAGGCTGACGATAGCGCGCTTTGTATTGTACCACGACCTATGTTATATCTGGATGGGAAATTACGTATATGTTATTAATTCATTTCAATAGAGAACCGAGTATTTAGTCACTATAACTAAAGTGGTTCACTTTGCCTATGCGAGATAAAGCGCGAAGTTAATTTGTTTATGAATATATATATTTTTAAATAGTGTTATACTCGTAAATATAACAGATAGAAGTATGTTTATAAAAAGTTATCATAATTTTGATTTGTATTGAGACAGTGTGTTAACGTAATTGGTTGTAGATTCAGAAAAATCATCATATATAAATTATTAATATATATATAAATTACTTTCATTACCTCGCTCTGATAAGACAAGATTAGAACGGAAGCCGGCGAACAAAGTGAATTGACACTGGCTTCTCTCTGTGTACCCCACCTATACACTACAAAATGGGGAACGGAATTGTTAAAAGAGAACGCAGTGTCTTAACACTAGGTTCTCTGGTTCCCTCTGCCTACCCTGCTATATATAAGAAACAGTGTGAAGTTAAAAAAAAAAGGAAAAAAATAGTATAAAATGATAAGCCGCATGCTTTAAATTTTTCTTTTAAATAATCAATTATCTTACTTATCAGCCACAACGTGGAGAGGAACCTGCCTCCACAGATCGCGCAACATTAACGCCACGTAAAATCTACACAGCGTACTTTCTGGAACATTCTGTAAAAAAAGAAAAGGTCTTTCCTAATATTTTTTTCATTTTTTTTTAATTACTACAGTATGTTACTTTATCATTAGCAGCAAAATCACTTGTTTGCCATCACGGTAAACGGCATGACGCTTTGATGCCATGCGTGTACACATTACTTGCTTTTGCTATTTATTAATCTATATATTATATATAATAATAAATAGCAAAGAAGTAATTTTTCTAGCTTCTATAAAGGAAAAAAAGTGAAGCTGAAAAAAAAATTTTTACTATAATTAAATAAACAAAACTCACAGTAATAGGTTTCCCAGTGACCATCCTGATGGCGTTAAGCTCCGTGACGCCGAGCACCGCCGCCGTACGAACGCCTTCCTCGTCCAACTGACAGTACTGACATACATACATACACATTAGACATCCATATTAGTTAACATATATATGAATGTAAGAGGCGTGAATAAGTTGATAAATTCACTTGTATACATTTTTTAAATATATTACTATTAATATATTATATCTAATGGCTATCCATTAGAAGTTATTGATGGTATAAATACATACATAGCTTCACGCTGTATATCACATATAGCATCAGTGTAGGCAGAGGAAACCTAGTGTTAAGACACTCCGTTCCCCACTTTCCGCCGAATTGAGGCATTGCGTGTTGAGTGGCGGAACTCAACGCCGCGCCTTGTTACCAAACCCAGGAAATGAAAAGCTCCATTTCCTGGAGTGGGAATCGAACCCACAACCTATCGCGTTTATAGTCGCACGCTTGTGCCTCTGCGCCACGACAGGCGTTAATAAATAAGTAAAAATCAGTAAAATTAAATACTTTTAGATACAAGTACTTAGAAAGCATATCAAAAATAGTTTTTTATCTTAAGCATCAATTATTATTATTTTTTAAAACAAAGACAAAGGCTTGTTCTCATTGTGTATTTAAATTTACTAACAAAATTCTTTCATTTAATACTCGTTGGGTGAATTGTACAAAAATACATAATTATTATAGCAGCGGCCATCTTTGAACCACAATGTATCAATATGCTAAAATATATAGTCATTAGAACTAAAAGTGTATAAACTCAAACTTTAATTGCCCCAATTCGGCGGAAAGTGGGGAACGGAGTGTCTTAACACTAGGTTCCTTCTGCCTACTCTGCTATATGCGGGATACAGTATGTAATAAGTATAAAAAAATATTAAACCAGCTTCACACATTATACTACAAAAGATAGAAATTTTAATCTTTCTGGATAAAGAACACATAATGTTAATACACTCAGTTCGACACTTTCTGTTATGAAATCCAGATATTGCATTTTGAATGACGTAACACAACATCGTATTTTGACTTTGTTTTTTTTTAACTTCACGCTGTATCCCGCATATAGCACGGTAGGCAGAGGGAATCTGAGAACCTAGTGTTAAGACACTCCGTTCTCTTACAACAATACTGTTCCCTACTTTCCGCATAATTGAGGCATTACGTGCTGAGTGGCGGAACTCAATGCCGCACTTTGCCTCGTTACCAAACCCAGAAAATGAAAAGACTAACATTTCCTGAGTTGGAATCGATCCCACAACCTGTCGCGTTTACAGTCGCACGCTTGAGCTATAAATTAATATATAAATAAAAATATCTTACCAAAGAATAAAAATGTCTATAATCCGGTCTGACACCGACATCTTGAGGGGTCACCAAGTATAACAAATGCAAAGCGCCCAACATGACGAGACTACGAGACGCTATTTCCAGATCTTTGAGGAAAAGGCGAGCCGTTTCCAATTCCATACAACCTGTTAGAGAAGTTAATTAAAAAAAATACATACAAATGCATGTAGTATATGCGAGTACATGTCAGTGGCGAGGAGTGAGATTTTTTTAAAAAGGTAGTCCCGTAGATTTAGGGAAGCCGGTATAGGATGTTATGTTTTGTAGCAATTCAAATCAAATCAAAATATTCTTTATTCAAGTAGGCTATTACAAGCACTTTTGAATCGTCGATTTACAAAGTTGTCAGTCGTGTCAGTCCTAACGGAAGCTACCACCGGCTCGGAAGGCAGTTCTGCGGAGAAGAGCCGGCAACAAATTCAACAGTTGCTCTTTTCAAATAAAATTTTTACAATAAATATACAACTATGATGAACCTCCCGACTCCCAACTCCCGGGTGAGCGTCAACAGCATTTATTTCCACACATTGACATCATTATAGTATTCTTGGACAGAATTATATAAAAAATATTATTACTTGGACAGAATAATATAAAAATCCGTAATCGATTTAAACTAGCTTAGAAAGGCAAGTTATACAATTTTCTCTCCCTCCTGCAAAATTTGAAAATCCGGACTTACGTTGTTTCTGCACTCACCGATTCAAATTTGCTGACGATCTTTTTTTTTAGGTGTCAGAGCTTGTTTTTTGCAATTTTAATGCACAATTTTCCTGACGACCTTTTTTTGAAGTCTCAAACTTTTGTTGACTTTGTTTTTCTCTTATTTTTTTTTTAAAAATAATTTATTGTCATTTACAAAAGATAAGCTGGTAGTAACCATTTTATATGGACGCCTCGTACACACATACAAGATAATCTTAATGATGGCATCAGACCGTCACGCCATGAGAGCCAGCAAAAAATTTTAAAAATCTCTTAATAATTTTAAAGCGATTAACTCACGTTTACATAAAATAAAGAAATCATTTTTAGAAAGTTATAAAAGTTTCAATGTAATGGAACCTGAACCCCTTGCTTTTATTTACCGTTCAATCACTCTGACCGCTAAGCCATGCGTTCTCATCCAGCTACGTTGAAAATAATATACGCTTATTGTAATTTATTTTTGATATAAATATCGTTTATTTACCTGAGTCAACTGTGTCGCAGTGGGACAACGTCTGACTGTTGACGCGATTGGCTGTAGGTTCGATTCCCACTCGAGAAACTACAATATTTTTAATTCAAGAAGAAAGCGAAGAAAAATAACTACCTTTTATTGCAGCATTCCCCAGATTGCTGACCACCAGCTGTTCTTCTTCACCTTCCTTCTTTATGTCTAATGCACCACTTTTTAGTAACGATTCTACACTTTTTTCACATATATCTTCCATTTTTTCCGGTCTAAGAGATTTTTAGTTTTTAAATATTGACAAAAATAATTATAAGTGTTTTAGAATTGTTAAAAAGTTTTAACTCTTATTACACTTATACGCTTTATACAGAAATTTCATATAAAATGAAATTAATATAATGTCACGACACTCCGTTCTCCATTTTTATATCAAGACATTAGATACCGAGTGGAGGAACTTTGTTACATATTAGATATTATTAAAATATATTACTATCAAGCGTGAATAAGTTGATAAGTCGACTTCCTTATATAATGTTTTAAATGTCATATTGGCAGTAGAATTTATTATACACTATGTCTTAATAAAGAGGAAAAATGAATACGAGTATAATCAAAATATAATAATTGTGCGAGTGGAAATCGAACCCGCAACCAATTTCATATAGAATGCAGACACTCCCATTACGCTATAAAAAACATACTTGAAATTAGACATGGGCATTTTCGTTTTTTAGCTGTAACGGTTACATATCGGATATGAAGTTTTCATATCCGATATCATATTCGTTGTCAGATATCGAGTTTGTGTTGCGATAGTTTTCGTTATAATTTAGTTTTCGCTACAATTTAGTTTTCATATCTCATTGTCGAGTTGTCGTTACGTTTTGTGTGTAGTTGTTTGATATCGGATATGATAATTAAGATATCGATATGATATGATATAAGAGTCAAAACCGTTTTTAGTTACGTTTTGATATATCGGTCTCATCTCTACTTGAAATGCGTAATTTAAAACAAAAAATGCCCACCCATCCTCAGCAGCCAACAGCGTACAATCCAGTATATTTTGCAATCCACGTTTAGTATTCGCCAGTTTAAGTGCCACTGCGCTCAGTAGCAGCGCGGGGGCCGCGGCTAGTAAACGGGAGGACGCAGGTTCGAGTCCCGAACCGAGTATCTGACGCACTTCCGGCCATTCACGTGCGTTACACAGAAGAATGCTTTCACCTGTTATTATGAATTAATAGAAAAAATATATTATTATAATAATTAAAACTTTTGTTACGACAATAAGAAACAATAAAAAAAAACAAAAGATAGTCAGAGTACACCAAGATATAGGTTGTTCCCACCCGGAATTTCGGTAAGTTGCTTCGGTAATGTTTTTAAGTGTAAAAAAGAATATATAAGACAAAAAACGGCGTTGAGTTCCGCCACTCAACACGCAATGCCTCAATTCGGCGGAAAGTGGGGAACGGAATTGTTGAAAGAGAACGGTGTGTCTTAACACTAGGTTCTCTGGTTCCCTCTGCCTACCCTGCTATATGCGGGTAACAGCGTGAAGGTAAAAAAAAATAGTTGATAGTTCTAAGCAATTGCATTATCCCAATGTATTAACATGTATGTATGATTATTTGTTTAAATGTTAACACGATATGAACGACACACACTCGCACACACTCACCCACATCACACACACCAGCGCGGCCCGCCCTCCCCGCCATCTGCCGGTACGCGGCCAGGGACAGCCGCGCGCGCCCAACACGCGGAGCACGCACTATCACGCGACGCGCGGGCAGGTTCACGCCCGCCGCCAGTGTCGACGTGCTGCATAACACTGATATCACGCCTGACCTGTTACGTGAAATGTTAGTAAAGTCGTTCAGAAACAAGAAAGAAAAGTTGTCGTGAAATTAATTTGTGTGTAATTTTTTTACACAAAAAAAAAACAATACAAATTATACATTATAACCCAACACACCTAAAAGCGTACTCCAACAACCCCCTCTCCTCAGCGCCGAGACCGGCGTGGTGGAAGGCGACTCCAAACCTCACACTCCTCACAAGCTCCGCACTGGCGCCCTCTGAGCGAAGTGCTTGCGCCAGTTCTAGGCGTTCTGGTACACGGTGGTTTGTCATTTCTCTATAACAACCATATTACAGCTGTTAAATTACTACTAGCTGTTCGCTTCGCTTCGCTCGGGTGGTCAATAAGAATTCGCTTTATTAAATTTTCCTATAAGAATGACATGTTTTACCGTGGCAAATAGTGTCTTATGTCTCTCCCCAATAGTGGCAAAAGGTGAAATTTTTAAAAAAGTAAGCCGGTAGATTTAGGGAAGCCGGTACATCTAGGAATGGCGATACATAAAGGTAAGCCGGTATATATAGATTATGTAAATTTTTTTAACTCTTATACTTTTATCAAAATCTCTGGTGTTGTAGATGTCTATGGGCGAAGGTAACCACTTACCATCAGGTGGTCCTTCTGCTCGTTTGCCGTCCGTTATCAATAAAAAAAAAAAAAAAATTTCACTCCCGCAATTTTCCTGGCGATTTTAGTTTTCTTTTTAGCTCTCAATTACAACTTCAAGAGGTAAACCGATTTGAATCGGGTTATATGGACACTTTGCCAGCCACCTAACTATTTTAATTAAAGAAAAATATATAATAACGCTTCGTTACGACGTGAAATAAGGGCAAACATACAAACTTTCTCATTTATAAAATTAGTATGGATAATGTTTTATATGATTATGTAGGAGATAAATAATCGTTTTGAGTCAATCCGTTCCGTTCCATTATTTTATAATGTTATCCACTATTTGTTCAAAGTGTAATTATGAACTTTAATTTTTTAAAATTATATTATGAGTTTAGCCATTAGAAATTTAATATAGGGTGTAACAAATTAATAGTAAAATTTGTTAAAAGCTGGAGTAATAAGTAACCAAGATTTGGTTTGGTGGTAGGAGGTTCGTTCTCCGACTGGCTCGTGACCACTATCATGTCAAAGACGAACCGCCAAATGTCTAATGATGTCTTCCGGTTCGATGGCATGTAAGCCAGGTTTTCCCCTATCGCACCCTATCCTTTCCCCAGAATGTGGTGTTTCCGATAGCGAACTACTACGTTGTCCTCCCCTTCCATCTGTATCCTCTAGGTTGGCCACGTATCTACAACATTTCTGGTGTTGTGGATGTCTATGGGCGAAGGACCACTTACCATCAGGTGGTCCTTCTGCTCGTTTGCCATCCGTTATCCAAAAAAAA
This sequence comes from Philaethria dido, assembly GCA_033558755.1. Classification (NCBI taxonomy): domain Eukaryota; kingdom Metazoa; phylum Arthropoda; class Insecta; order Lepidoptera; family Nymphalidae; genus Philaethria; species Philaethria dido. Next base: position 169,382 of record JAKGSA010000412.1, on the reverse strand, counting down.
TAATAATAATAATAAAAGATTATAAAAAATATTCATACATACCGTCGCTGTACACTACATAGTAATGCGGCTACATTTTCACAATTCCTCTTAGTTGGGCAGAATATTAGGCAAGAGTCTTTAGGCGCCACCTCCGACACTAGCCCGCCTAAGAAGTCGGGGTCCAACGAGGTGCCCGCCGCTGAATACTGTGCACACGTATTTTTTAAGTTTTTAAAGTGTTTTTTTCACATACATTCATAGCTTCACGCTGTATCCCGCATATAGCAGGGTAGGCAGAGGGAACCTAGTGTTAAGACACTCCGTTCCCCACTTTCCGCCGAATTGACGCATCGCGTGCTGAATGGCGGAACTCGGCCTTGTCACCAAACCCAGGAAATGAAACCCATTTCCTGGAGCGGGAATCGAACCCACAACCTGTCGCATTTACAGTCGCACGCTTGTGCCTCTGCGACACAACAGGCGTTTTTTTACATATTCCGGATTAAATATATTTTTTAAAAAACGTCTAAAAACATGAACGTGGCGGGACTCGAACTCGCGCGTCTTGGATATCGTCGAAGTGGTCTTACCACTAAGTTCTTATCCATCCAACATTTGTTGTTAGCATCTCTGTAAGTTGTAACAAGTGTACAAGAATTTCGACGTAGCTAGATAAGAACGGATAGCTTAGTAGTCAAATCGCTTGGACGGTAAATAAGGAGCGTGGGCTCGAATCGTGCTACATACGAGTATATACGCACCTATAATGTCCGAATAATAAATTGCTCATTAGAAATGAAAATAAATTAAGCAATAATTTCTATAACTATAAAGCTTATAAACGTTTCAGTAGCATGTATAAAAATTTCATAAATATTAACAATTTTCTATGTGACTATATTCAAAAATAAATAACAGACAAACAGACAGAATCACTAAAATCCATATCATATTACAGAATCATTGCATCGACTGAGAATCGAACCTACAATCTATTGACCTCCATTTTATTTCCAAACATATAACATGAACAAAACTCACATCAAAATTCAACTTTCTATCAGGCACTATCTCCAAGCCATCTTTCCATATCATCTTATAAAGTGTGTCCCCAAGTTTAACATACTCAGTCAATTCCACAGGTCGAAACTGTTTCTCAAATATATCTGCTTTTAGAAATTTAGCTATATCTGGTAGATTACCTATTGTCGCACTCATGCCTACTATTTGTATGCCTTCTGTGAAAAAAAAAAGAAAATGTAGTAAATCTAGGCATTATAGAAATAAAAAAACAAATGCAAATTTTTTGGTATGAAAAGTAAAAAAAACAATTTTATTTTGCAAGAAAAATATATTACATATAATAATAAATTTATATATCTTTTTAAGGAAATTTAATGTCATAAGTAAAAGAACATTTAAATTTTTAATTATTACTATTAAAGTGGGGAACGGAATTGTTGAAAGAGAATGGAGTGTCTTAACACTAGGTTCTCTGGTTCCCTCTGCCTACCCTGCTATATGCGGGATACAGCGTGAAGTTGAGAAAAAAAAAAGAAAAAAAAAGTAATAATAATTATAAGTGGGGAACGGATTTTTTGAAAGTGAACGGAGTATCTTAACATTAGGTTCTCACGTTCTCTCTGCCTACCCTGCTATATGCGGGATACAGTGTGAAGTAAAAAAAAAGAAAAATAATTATATTAATAAAAAATCATTTTTTAAACTTACTATTAGCAAAGATAACAGTAGTCAACAGCATCTCAAGAGTGCTGCCTCGACCAGACTCGCCTATTAAATGGAGTTCATCCACCTTAGAACAATTGATAATGGAACAAAATCAGGAAAAGAAAAATAAACAACAATTTTATAGAAAAAATTGTTTAAAAAAACATATTCTATTATGCATTACATCAATAATAGGCACAAGAATGCGACTGTAAACACGACAGGTTGTTGATTCGATTCCCACTCCAGGAAATGCAATTTCTCATTTCCTGGGTTTGGTAACAAGGCAAAGCGCGACGTTGAGTTCCGCCACTCTGCACGCAATGCCTCAAATCGGCGGAAAGTGGGGAAAGAGTGTCTGTACGCAGCTATATGCGGGATACAGCGTGAAGCTATGTATGTATGTAATAAGTATAAAAAATATTAAACCAGATACACACATTATACCACAAAGGATAGAAATTTTAATCTTTCTGGATAAAGAACACATAAAGTTAAGACACTCAGTTTGACACTTTCTGTTATGAAATCCAGATATTGCGTTTTAAATGACGCAACTCAACGCCGCATTTTGACTTTGGTAGTGACATAGCATATATGGACGGACATAACATATCAAGCCACAAAGAAATATAAATAATTATAAAGTAAAAGTGTAACTTACAACAATCAACCCAATTTCATCCAACCTGTTCAATTCAATGAAGCTCCTAACCAAAGCTAGTCCCTTTTCAATGGTAGCAACATAAATACTATTCTTTTTGCGTCTTCTCTTAGGAGGTATGTGACCTTTACCTGCCGCATACTCTTCTACCAGAAACTCTAGTTGAAGAGCAAAGGGAGCTAGTGCCCATATCTATAAAATATTATGTTTTTATTTATATTATAATTACTTATAAATATGTTCCAGGTATTTATGTTGATAAGTCAAGTTGCACATTTGCAAATTTTGTCTGGCATAGAGTAAATAACTAAATCAAAAAATATCTATATTAATTAAAAAAGTATTTATATAATATAAAAATAGTACTAACTTATAAAACCTAAGCTCGAATATTTTTGTCTTAAAACAGTAAAACACATCTGTATCAGATGTAATAAGTTGATAAATCAAAATGCATACTTCCATGGCTTGCATTTGTAACTTGTGTTAAAATTTTATTTATTTATTATTATTATTTTAACTTAACGCTGTATCCCGCATATAGCAGGGTAGGCAGATTGAACCAGAGAATCTAGTGCTAGGCACTCCATTCTCGTTCTACAATTCTGTTCCCCACTTTCCGCCAAATTGAGGCATTGCATGTTGAGTGGTGCAACTCAACGCCGCGCTTTGCCTTGTTACCAAGCCCAAGAAATGAAAATGCTATATTTTACATTTCCTGAAATGGGAATCAAACCCACAACCTGTCGCGTTTACAGTCGCATGCTTGTGCCTCTGCAGTACGACAGATGATTTATTTATAAATTCTATTTTTGTTATTTAAATAAAAGTATGTACTTTGATAGTAATTCACTCATTAACATCACAAATAAAACATGCAAGTTGACATATCAACCTATTCTCACTTGATTCAGGTATAACTTATGACATAATATTATTTTATATTACCTTTTCTTGTACAATAGCAACAAATGGCAAAATAAATAATGCATTACGTTTCCTGTTTACAACTTCCCTTAACATTAGCACTTCAGCCACTAAAGTCTTGCCACCACTGGTTGGTAATGCATATATTAGATTCCTTCTTTCTTTAATGGCCTTTAAATTGAGACACTCTTCTTGCCAGTCTTAAATTTAAAAAGAAACAAAATTTATATATTTTCTATATTTACCTTAACCTAAGTCTGTGACACTTGAAAAATATTAATAATAAAAAAGGTGGTATTGTGGTAGTTGATATTGCAAAATTTTAGCTGAAAAGATACACCTCAGCATTCACTTTACAGTGTTAGTGCCAGGCCCATTGTGTTGAAGGGAGGAAAGCTTAGAGTAGAGCAAAAGAAAAATGGTAATAAATCAATATCAGGTGTGAAAGTAAGTAGATTTGCATATATATATTTTAAAATATATACAATATACATTTTAGGATTGTTTTATTAATAAACTGAATAAATCATGAAATCAATAAATTTTTAAGATAATCATTTACTTTTAGGTAAAGAAAAGATGACACTTAGTAGTGTGCATATATGTATATTTAGTCACATATGAATAAACATAAATTGTAAAAACATCACTCACCATAAAACTTTTCAATATTTCTGTAAGTTTTAAATAATCCATTCACAATAGTAGGCAACCCGTAAAAAGTGTTACTATCATAATTAACATTATTTATACTTGGTTTTTCAATTTTCTTAGCTTCATCAGCAATTATACAACTTTCTCTTATATCTAATAAAAATGAATCTTTGGTTTCAAACAATGCATTAGTCTCATTGTGATTGTCATTATTAATATTTGCAATAGACTCTTGTAAGATATCAAAACTCTCCTCTATTTTTTCACTAAATAATTTCTGACATGATGTTAAGACACTACTAATAACTTGTTTTTCATTTTTCATCTCATTTTTAGTAACTTTACTATTAACATTCTCTTCTTGTATATTTTCCTTAGAAGAATCGCTTTTGCCAGCTATAAAAGAATCCCAATTTTCAACATCCTTGAAGAAACAGGATTCAAAAACTCCAGGAGTGCAAGGTATATCATTAACAGTGCTACTATTTCCAGAATCACATAAATATTCTATTTGATTGCACGGTAAAGGCGGTGATTCACATTTTTCAGGTACAAGTGTTGAAACTCGAGATTGTATAGGAGTACTATTTACAAATGAATTGTTTACTTCTTTCGCCAAAGCTTGGGTTGGTCTTAAAGGATTTCTCAACCCGAGTCGTCGACGTTTCGGAGTTGTTAATTTATCATCATTGTCATTTAGGGAATTCATTTTATATTGAAAGTATATGCATTGTTAAGTTAGTTTATTTTTATAGTCAGTTCATTACAAAATAAAGAAATAAGCGCCAATCTACAATTTAAAAATACGGTGACAGATCACTGAGGTAATGTGACATGTTTTGACTTTTGACATTACTATTATAGATAATACATAAACATATTTAATATACAGTTTATAAATTAGTAAACTTTAGTTAAATATTAAATTATATATTTATATATCGCAATAATAGTTAATGCTAACTAGATATTTAAATTTGACAGATTTTTATTATTTAAAAGGTTATAACTGTTTAAAACATTAACATCTATCTAAATCATAAATTTTATCACTTATATATGCATTGTACATAAAATATACTATGCTGCCTTAGAAATATATACTAATTATTTCTAAGGCGGCATAGATGGTTGTTTTCAAATTTGGTTAGGTAGAGAGAAAAGTGGGGGAGAAAGTTAAAACTTTAAACTTACGTCGTAGTCCTGTCTCTTTTAAGTCTCTACATGCAATACTAAGGAGTTTTTTCTCTTTAACATCTGATTAATTTATTCTCTGAGACTACAATTGATATAATCAACACAACAACGTTTTACAATGAATTATCTAATATGTAAAAAGTAATGATTTCATAGTTGACAAGTACTTCGTACGCAAATTTTAGTTTTTTGAACATTGCCACTTTTTCTTTGAAACTCTAACATGTAATAGGTCACTAATGAAGAAGTATAATACACTTTATTGAGTCAATTCATGAGCTGGTATAAAGAATCGCCCCCAAAAAATTAACTTCTCGTTTTTTTTATATTTATCACATTGCAATAATTCAGAAAAAAATATATTATAGTAAGCTTGTGAATAATGTTTAGTTCAAATTTCATAGAGATATCTTTAATAGATACAGAGAAATTAAACTTTTTTGTTAAGGGTTGTAACCCCTATAATTTCCTTCTTGTAAGGGTTAGGGACAGAATTTTAAAAGTATCGGTATTTTACATGAAAAGCCATATGAATTTTGTATGCTTATCCTGCTACATCTTTATATATTTTTTTGTATTAACAAACTGGTCATTTTTCTTAGTTATAAGTATTCCAAGTACTAGACATTTTCTGTAATTAAGAATGTCCACTTGAAGTTCGATAAACAGATGAGCTATGTAAATAAGTCACATAAATCGTAATACATTTTTATTAAATTATTTAGAAGCAGGTATTCCCAAGACTACTTTCTAAGCAAAATTCAGCAAATAAGTTCTAAGAATTATTAGAATAAATTTGCATAGCAACATATAACAAAACAATATTTAAGTAGTTTTTTATTAATTGTCACGATTACGATGCCCAGTACTATAATTTTTTTAATAAAAACATATAATAAAGAATTTCGTGTATTGTCCACGATATATATCTATATTTTTTATATGTTGTCTATTTTTAAATTGTTTAATAGACTATTGGAAAAATAGGATCCTTTTATATTGTTTTTTTTTGTATTCATAAGAACTTAAAAATATATATAGGAAAAATATAACACTTAAATAATGTTAAGATTCGTTAGTTAACGAGCTAACGTGAGAGTTATTAGATTACCAAAATAATTTATACTCGTAATAAAATATATCATAGAAGCTATAAGTTACATGTAAATATAATTAAAATTTTCCACTTCTTATAATATATTTTGGCAACATAAACAGCGATCATTATTGGATCAGATTAGTAAATACACGACCAGATATTATGTCAAGCAGCCACGCCCTTTGCGTCCTGTTTGAAAGCGAGCAGGGTTCCTTAAGAAACCGGAGCTGGGTTTCGGCACAAAAATGACTGTGGCTATATTTATCTCGCGGGGGGGCAGCTAGCGCGTGGAGTAGCACCGGCCGGTCAGAGCCGCCTCGGTCGCCGCGGACTCCACATTCCAACGTCGTTGTGCTGGTCGAGGACTGACTAAGTGACCGCTTCTACCCGTGCGACGTAAGTGCAGTGTAGTGCAGTGAATATCATTACCATCACCAATACTATGTACAGTGTGTAGATACCTTAACAGTTTGTGCGTTCGGAAACAAAAGTTTTTTTTGGAAAGCAGTTTATAACGTGGCGAAGTGTAAAAATAATCGCAACGCCAAATCGGGCTGGTGCAAAAATAGCGCGGGATTACGTTACTGTTAACTTGCAAGTTGCATAAATTTGTACTGAACTCATTTATTACTGAACATGTATTTATTTTTACACTACACACTACACACTGTACACTGTATAAATTACATTTTTATGATTTTTTACACAAAATATTGCAAAATTTTATTTTTTAATACACATATGCAATGTAAAATGATTTATAATAAATAAGAAAAGGAAAAAAAGATAAGAAAAAGATAGATTTTGCAAGAAATGAAAACTATTGAAATTTTCAAAAGCCGTATCTGAGACAAAAAATATATATCTCGATTCATTTTCACATAAAAAAAAATTACTTATTTTAATGCATAAAATTCTACTAAAATTTTATACAAATGTCATTACAAAAACAGACAAAATTTTATACAATTGTAACATTTTTTCTGTAAGATATATTTTTAAAGTCGTATTAAAAAACCTTTTTTTTAAACATTTAAATAAAATAATTATTCACATGTTTTAAGAGAAAATTGCATTAACGTAGAACAAATAATCAAGTCAAAAAAAGTTTTAATCTACGGAGAATTTGTTTCTCTTTATTTTATTAATTACTGACCATATCCACTATAAAAATATATAAAAAAAAAATCAAATGAAATAATACACCTGTCTCATGTACTGAATTCGGCATCCTGTAACGCCAAAATGAACACGAAACCAATTTTGATCTAACTTTGAACGCGTGCCAAGTGGCGGGCGAGTGGAGGGCGGAGAGCGGGCGGCGGTCCGTGGGTGCGCCTAATGGTCGGAAAGATAAAACCGCCCAAAATAGATTGAACTTCATAAACAATGAAATTATTCGATGAGTATAGATTTTGACATGCAACCCTGCATCTATATTAGAAACTTGGCACGTTCATGTGATTAATGACTTTATTGACTCTTATATGATATTAATTAACAAGATGAACAAGATGAAGATACTACGGAAATGTATTTGTAAAATAAGACTGATTAATTTGTCATGGCCGGTCTTCGAAAATATATTTAGTAAATAAAAATTCAATGTACCAATAGTTAATATATCGTTTTCTTGTGCACACGGTAACATATTCTAAAATATATTTACGTACTTATTATGAAGTATTATGATAAATTATTCTTTACGATAAAACAAAATATTTGAATAAACTAATGTAAGCAACCACAGCGAAGTATACAAGGCACTGTTTTGAGACCCATATATTTAAATAATGACACACAAGTTAGAATAGAAGTAACTGCACACAAAAAGCATATATTCCACAAAGCCATAGATCAAACAAGAATTTAATTTTAGATCAGCTTTATTACGATGATTCCGAACTTGGAATTTAGGTCAAAATAATAAAACAACAAGTTAAAAATAATCGTTTTTTTGCTTTGCAGAATAACAAATCATCATCATGTCTGACGAAGAGGAATATTCGTAAGTATTTTATATCGTCTACATCAAGAATATATAATTTATCTTCTGTTTAGACAACTCTAAGATATTACACACTTCTTTTATAAACACAACACACTACATGTATATAACTAACATTCAAACCCACCGGAAATGTTTATCCCCTTTCAACATGATGTACCCAGAAAACTAATTTTTACTAATTAACCTGAAAATGATCACCAATTTACGGGACCCTTTTATATCATGATTATATTTCACAGTGGCTCCGAAGAGGAGGAAGTTGAAGAAGAAGTCGTGGAGTCGTAAGTATTTTGAAAATAAGTCTCTATTCGATTCCCCCAAAGTTTAGTTTCATTTAGAGTCCTGTTTGGTTTTCAACTTAGCTTTAGAGGCCTAGTTTCTATGCCTTGCAAATTTTTTCCAAATTTCTTTTAGACTTTAGCAAGCCAAATTTCATAGATTAGTGTCAAAATATACAAATTTGAGGACACATCTTGAACCCTCATTTCATGCCCTACTTCGTTAGCTGCACGCCCTCACCAACTCCTATTATCTCTTTTGTTACAGGAAGTAAGTGGCGTGTTTCGTTGATACAACACTTGCACTCGCTCATTAGGCTAAGATTAGACTCCAGTCTAAGCTTCTGCTAAAACTTCGCTTTTATTGCTTTCAGACTTTCAACATTCTAGGAGCTCCGCTTACAACATGTGCTTTATTAATTTCTAAAGTACTTTCTAACATCAAACTAATATTGATTTTGAGTGTCTGTTCGATGTCAGGTAAGTAGCTGATTTTCGCGTAGAGCAATAAAACTTCTAATAAACTGCTTTTGTCAGGCGTTACAAATGAAATATGATTTACTATACGTTATAAGTTGTTAATTCTGTTTATTTTTCCCTATCTGCTGCTGCTGCCGTTCCACCATAAAGGCCCGCTCCCAAACAAGAGTGAGTATTACAAAGAAATATTTATAAATATAAGTAAATCGCTTCGCTTCTAGAAACTGTATGTGGTTATTAAATCGATATGCAAAGGCTGTGATTGGAAACAAAATTAATATTTGCACTGGGTGAATGAACAACCAATCGGATTATACAAAATTTAAATTGTGGTGACAAACACTAGTGACCTTTTTTATTTTGGATGCGCAGAATAATCACCTCACCGCTTCTTTATTTATTTATGTGATTTTTGAAGTTTTAAAGTAGAAAATTGTAAAGTGTAGTAGAGGCTGATTGTTATTTTCTGTTTCTAGGAGTAGACCGTCGATCGCGTAAGTTGCACCGCTCTCTGTGGTGTCACTAACTATGTAATCCTCACATTAACTAATGAGGCCCGGGCGCATTATATTCTAAAACATAAAATTCGTGTCCGACCACACCATCGCTGGATGAACGATTAAACACACTGTTCGTACGCTATTTATATCGATCAGTAGGCGTTCTATTTTTGAGTACCGTGTTGCGCCCGCGCCGTCCCCGAAAAAATTAGATGTCGGTCAACGGGAAACTCGCAGAGTTCTCCTAACATTTTCCTAAATGATTAATTGCATGATTGGACCAAAATAACTAAAGCATGGCTTACCATACACTTTGTACGTAAACCTTCGTCCTTGATATGTTCATGTCCGTCCACTTGACACAGATAAAACATTTACAAATACAAAAACACAAAACAAAACATGCTTTATTGACAAATGTTGTAACAATATTGTTATTTTAATGGCAGAGCATACATATATATGTAGTAAGAAAGAGCTTAACAGTATATATTATAAGTGTTAACGACGCTCGATGTATAACATGATCTAAGCTGACGAAACATTAACGTGCCGAAAGCAACAAAATATTCTGAATGAGGCAAAAGGCAAATTAAAATATTATCAGAAATAATAACTTCATCGTAACAATTTGTAACGCTATATGTATTGTGAACCGTGACAGTGGCGGTTTTAATATTAACAAAAATTTTGTGAAACGATTCAAGTTTTAATAAATTATTTAATTTTTCAGGGGTGAGGGAGACCCAGAATTTATTAAGGTAATAATCGAATGTAATAATTATATACCTATAAGTTTTAAAAAAGTTGTGGAGGTAAATTTGTATTAATACATTATTATTATTTAACAACAGCGTCAAGACCAGAAGCGGTCGGACTTGGACGAACAGTTGAAAGAATACATCAACGAATGGCGCAAACAAAGGGCCAAGGAGGAGGACGAGCTGAAACGCCTCAAAGAGAAGCAGGCTAAGCGCAAGGTAAAATAACACACATAATGAATTAAATCATTTTACGTATTAATTGTATTACTGTAAACCGTACAAATACTTATCATGTATTCTAAATATATAGGTATCTCGCGCTGAGGAAGAGAAGCGCCTCGCTCAAAAGAAGAAGGAAGAAGAAGAAAGGAGGATTCGTGAGATTGAAGAAAAGAAACAGCGTGACATCGAAGAGAAGAGGCAGAGGCTCGAGGAGGCCGAAAAGAAACGCCAAGCTATGCTCCAGGCCATGAAAGAATCCAGCAAGACCGGACCTAACTTCACTATCCAAAAGAGGAGCGACAACGTGAGTAGAAATTTTGTATATCTGTAACTATTATGTACTTGACAAAAGTAAGAAATTGAAACATAATAAATTGTTTTGTTTACTAGTACCTAAATTTCCTAAGTAAAACTTTTAATAACTCACAGTTCGGCCTTACCAACGCTCAACTCGAGCGCAACAAGACCAAGGAACAGTTGGAGGAGGAAAAGAAGATTTCCCTCTCAATCCGCATCAAGCCCCTCAACATCGAAGGCTTGTCTGTGGACAAACTCCGGCAGAAGGCGGTGGAGCTCTGGGAGTGCATCGTCAAACTCGAGACGGAGAAATACGATCTCGAGGAGAGACAAAAGAGACAGGACTACGACGTAAGTTTAACCACAAAAAATATCGTTTAAATTTATGCCAAAATATAACACATGAATTTATAAATTGTATGTATAACGTATGATATATTTATTTTTTTCATTTTTTCAACAGTTAAAAGAACTTAAAGAAAGACAAAAGCAACAGCTGAGGCACAAGGCTCTCAAGAAGGGTCTCGACCCCGAAGCACTTACAGGCAAGCACCCCGTAAGTATCACAAAATAAAAAAATCATTGAGACATGTATGAATAATAAGAAAGAGAAAATATAACATTTTTCTTTGTTTTAGCCCAAAATCCAAGTTGCGTCCAAATATGAGCGACGTGTGGACACACGCTCCTATGACGACAAAAAGAAGTTATTCGAGGGTGTAAGTAAACATTTAAAAACCTGCCGAAAAAAATATTCCAACAAAAACTGAATGTTTAAGAATATTTTATATTGTATGATTACCTGGTAAAAGAACTTAGGTACTGACTCAAAGTTGACATCAACAATAATACTTTGGTGCTTTTAAACTAAGCCGAAAATATTCTAAAATAGTGTTTTGTAAAAAGTAATTGCTTTATTAATACAGTTTAGTGTTAGTTACAGTATTTACTGTACTTGCAGAATTTAGGAATTAGATTATAGATAGAATAGAATTAGTTTAGCATATAGGAGTTTAGCTTATAGAAAGGAAAAAGGTCTCAGACATCGCAGATCATAAAACTGTAGCGGACAAATATAAACACGTAACTTTAAATACAGGGTTACGATACTATAGCAGCAGAGGTATTGGAAAAGGTGTGGAAAGAGAAGATGGACGAGTTCATGAACCGCACCAAAAGTAAGATGCGGATGTAGAGTCAGTCATGTTGTTCCCCCACATCTGCCCGTGTATGGCATGTTCGTATCCGCATGATATTGCATCTCATGGGTTATCAGACATTACCAAAACTCGGATTATTAGGACATTGTCAAATGTAAAAAAATCGGCTGAAAAAAATATTTTGGCTGTAGTTATGACATACAAATATTTATAAAAAAAAATCCTCAAGAAAATAAGCTGATTTGAAGTACTGTATATTAGGGTTTTGATTTGGCAGTGTCCAACATGTTAAAATAAGGATGCGATTCGACACGATCCTTTGTATTTTGAATCCGAATTGACCCTTGTGTTAACCATTCTTAGGACCTAGAAAAACTGAACAAGGACTTCCTTGAGAAGGTGTGGCAAGAGAGGGCCGACCAGTTCGGTGGCAGGCAAAAGGGTAAGTATTCGACGGCACGAAAAATTAAATCCAATTATAAAAATATAATTTATAAATTGAATAAAAAAATCTTGATTATTTTAGTTAAATTATTCTAGAAGGCAATAAGCTATTTGATGTACGTAAGTAACTGTCCCTTCATGTGTTGTGTGGTAATGAATGTTCAGTAGCACGTGAATTTTTGTATAAGACATTGTTACTAGAGAAATTATCATTAGTTGTTGAGAAATACTGCTCGTTGTCGTAAGTTCATTCATAATAGAGTTAAGCAGAACACGACAGTTTAAACTGAACATCTACACTGATTTACTTTTCCAATAAAAAAATCTGAATCAATATATACATACATTACTTCACACACGAATAACAGCAACAAATATACACGACTGACAGCTGTCAGGGCATTACCAATCCTGACAGCAATACAAAAAAGACCTGATATGTTAATAAGCTTTTTTCACTTAGCGCGACTGCCTAAGTGGTTCGGCGAGAGGCCCGGCAAGAAGAAGGGCGAGCTTGAATCCCCTGAAGGCGAGGAGGACGTGAAGGCCGAGCCCGAGGAGGAAGACGAGCCTGTCTACGAGCCTGAACCCGAAGAAGAGGAGGAAGTTGAGGAAGTCGAGGAAGAAGAGGAAGAGGAAGAAGAAGAAGAGGAAGAGGAAGAGGAGGAAGAAGAGGAATAAGTGGGTACTTTTTTAAAATGAAAAGTAAAAGATTGTGTAGTAGAGACTATACAATACGAATTGTCACCTAAAATATTGTTTATGACATATCTGTGATTAACATCTTAAAAACAATATAATATAGCAGTTTCACTCTCTTTACCGCATAGCAGGTTAGTCACAGAGAACCTAGAAGCAAGACAATCCGTTCTGCATTTTCCACCTGAATTCGAGATTTAAGAAATCAGCAGCGAAAATCAGCGCCTCAATGAAAATAATTTAAATATAATCATTTCATGTGTGAATCAAACTCACAACCAAACGCGTTAACAATCAGATATCATCCCACTGTGCCACAATAGATAGCCTCTTGACAAATATTATATATCTTTTTTTGACTGAAACTTGATAGTTTAAAAGCGATTAATACGTTTCTAAATACGTAATAGAGCTTGGCGCTAAAATATATACTGCGAACATAGACTATATAACCCTGCCAAATGTATTGTAAATCAATCATTTAACGTTATGAGTAATCTGGGTACAACTTGAAACTGGCAAACAATCATATGTATGTATAACATAATTACTGGGCGCAGGAAGCTATTCTTAAACAGATACATGGCCAAATGCCAATACTGTAATAGAAGTTTATTTAAAAACTTGCATACCATAGATAACTAAATGTTTTTTTGTAATTTAAATATCTTATGTCAAATAAAAAACAAAAGATTTAACTAGTAAAAAGTTGTAATAAACTAAATGTCTATGGACTTAACGAAATGCTGAAAGTAAAATACAATAATCTAGCAGGATCTTGTATGGGAAACTGAAATTTTATAATTTATATTAAAAAATCCTTCATAGTGGAAAAACGCACACTCTGTTCTTGGTTGAAATCAATTCCTATTTTACCATAATGGCACAAAAGGCCCCTGACCTAAGCCCCCAGCCTTAAGGTGGCCCGGAATTTAAGGGGCCCCCGGATGGTCTGCAAGCAACTGTTATGATTTACTATACTTTGCAACTAGGTCCTAAAGTCACGTTTACCCAACGTCCTCTCATTTCCAAAGGCTTGCAGACTATATATAAAGTATATAGTAGTAGTAGTAGTATCTAGTGACAGGACAAAATTGCGGCGTTGTGTTCCGACACCTAACACGCAATATCTCTAAATCGGCCCGAAAGAGTCTTAACACCATCTCTCTCTGACTGTCTTCCTATACACTGCAAAGGGCTTCTTAAACTATGGGTTCTTAAACCCCAAATGGGGTCGCGTAGCAAAATTCTGGGGTCGGGAGATTTTATTGTCAAATATTTATATATACCATTTTGGCCAATTACCAATTTGTATGAGGTCGTCAAGAAATTCGCAATCATAAATGGGGTCGTGAATGACAAAATTTTAATAAGCTCTGCTATACAGGATTAAACGTGAAATCATAAAAAAGATAATTAGTATCGAAAAGTGAAAAACGGAGTGTCTTATCACTACCTTTAGTAACTACCTTGTTATGCAGGATAAAGCCTGTAGCTGCTATATATAATTTTATTTTTTATCTTCACGCTGTATCCCGTATATAGCGGGGTAGGCAGAGGGAACCTGAGAACCTAGTGTTAAGACACTGTTCTCTTACAACAATTCCGTTCCCCACTTTCCGCCGAATGGAGGGTAATAATATTATATCTATATTTCCAGATATAAGAAGCACTCAACACTCAAGGGCTAGAACGCCGACGGAGACGCGTCGGATACCATTTGTAACCAATCCATTACTTATCGCTACTATAATATAAATTATTTTTATTATTTACACTTCAATCGTTACGGAGCATGGACGTTACTTACGTTGCGTCGCGAACACCTATGACGTTGCAATAAACTAATTTATTTCATATATTTGTGAATTTTTATTTTGTCCTTTTCGTTTCTTAAAAATACATTAAATAATTAATTTAAAAAAAAAAAAGAAAATCGACTTTAAATAAAATGGACATTTGTAACATAATTACGAATAACTTATAAACTATTCGTGAGATTTTAATTAAATTTAAGTTGTACCAGATGTGGTACAACTTAAATTCTTCTGATGAGAAGCACTTGCTATAATATAAAAAGAATCATCAAAATTCACCCAATAAAAAGTGATATAAGCTTCTTCTTTTTTAACTTCACGCTGTATCCCGCATATAGCGGGGTAGGCAGATGGAACCTGAGAACCTAGTGTTAAGACATTCCATTCTCTTTCAATATTTCCGTTCCCCACTTTACGCCAAATTGAGGCATTGTGTGGCGGAACTCAACGCCGCGCTTTCCGTTGTTACCAAGCCCAAGAAATGAAAATACTAAATTTTACATCTTCTGTAGTGGGAATCGAACCCACAACCTATCGCGTTTACAGTCGCACGCTTGTGCCTCTGCGCCAAGACAGGCGTTTAAGTTTTTGTAAGTATATTTTACTAGTATTATAAAAGCAAGTTTGTAAAGATGAATGTTTACTACTGGAGAACAGAATTGTTGTAAGAGAACGGAGTGTCTTAACACTAGGTTCTCTGGTTCCCTCTGCCTACCCTGCTATAGTCAAAGTCAAATAATTTTCTTCAAAAAAGGAAGTTACAAGCTTTATTTTTTGAACGTCAAATAATTTACCACCGGTTCACTAAATTGAATGAATCAGACCTGAGAAGAACCGGCGCTATATATGCGGGATACAGCGTGAAGTTAAAAAAAAAAAATGTCTAGACAGATAATGTATCAATCCTGAGATGGTAATATTAATAAATGGTAAAATAATACGTATATATTCTACAAAGTGTTAAGAATAGCCAGAGATGCTTCAAATATTAGAAAAACAAAAACGACTAAATTATAAAATTAACTTTGTTCAAAGTTACATTAATAGAAAACAAACAAATATTGTTACTTAATTTTAGAATTAATTTCGAATTATCAACTTATTCACGCTTGGCACGAATTATAACAAACGAAGAAAAGTGAATGTTGAATAAGAAATAAAAACGTATTGAATAAGTGCTTAAATTGTATTTTGAAAAGAAATTATAAAATACAGATTAAAAAAGGAATTTGACATATGATAGGCAAATGATATATCATAAACAGCCATACAATTATAAAAAGAACTAATTATAACAATTATTATATTAAATCGAATATTACTTAATTACAACTTAATATGCCAAAGCTATTCTTGTTTTCGTTAATTTATAATTTCTTTGCAATAATATAAAAAAAAAAAAGCTTCACGCTATGATCATTCTCCAAAGTAACATTGAACCCATAATAAATCCTGTTTACAGTTAAGCCGTCTTCGATTGTGTGAAACGATAGCCTTAAAGGCGAAGACGAAAAATAAAATAAAAAGAAGATATAATAATTATCCAAATTTATTGCTCCAAAGGAAATATAAACGCTACAAATAATAATAATAATTTTATTACAATTATATAAGAAATACATATGTATACATAATAATCATTACGCTAAAAATAAAACAAGGAATACTAATATAATATGTGAAGCCATTAAACAAACATTATTGGTGAATATTTTCGCCTTTTCAAATATATTTAACATATAAAAAACAAGTTGAATCCTGTGACTTTATTTGCATAAACAATAAAACCTACAGTCCCGTTTTGACCCGTTTTCGTAGTAAATTCGAAAAATGCTCTCTCAGTGCTTCCCTACACTACACAACATTGGCGAGGGGTGATAATTAAAATTAGGCAAGCCGGTAAATTAAGGGAACCCGATGTATATTTAGGGAAGCCGATGTATATTTACAGAAGTCGATGTATATTTAGGGAAGCCGGTAATTTTTAGGGAAGCCGGTATAGGATGTCAAGTATTTAGTAATTTCATTATCGAATTTTGGCGATGTCAGAGCAAGTTTTTTGAAATTTTATGCCCAATATTTTCCTGGCGACCTTTTTTTAGCTGTCACACCTTGTTTAAATTTCTTTTTTCGAGCTCCACATTTTACTGGATTGAATAGGTTATAAACCTAATATAAAATTTTCCTGATTTTGTATTCACCCTGAGATTCCTATTGAATCCATTTTACAGTAAAGATGATTATTTTTAGCTGTTTTCTCTATAATATTATACGAGTACATGTTTTTGCCATCCCTAACCACAAGAATTGCCAGTTAAGTTTTTGCTTCCCTTGTTTTTTTTTTAGAATTATTTATTTTTTTATCCGCCGCCCTATAGTTAGCTGAAATATATTTATCTGCATTCATGCATTTTATAATGATCATCTTAATCTAAAAAAGCATTTTCCCACCAGTTCTACGAAAACGAGGTTAGGTTTGTATAGTTCCCACAAACGAAGTTGCGGGATGCTAGTTAATATTTAAAGACAATTTTAATAAATTTTAACACATAATTTTATCATATACCATTTTTTTTTTGTAGTTAATCGATTACTCTGAACGGCTCACATAATGTTACCTAAGCAGCGGCGCCTATCGGTTCTGAAGGCTTTTGGGGTGGTGACTTATGCATCATATTTATCTTATCGCCTAAACTTAGTGCCATGCCCTGGAACAAATACATGAAGTACTACGTTAGTAATATGTTTAATAAACACACATTCCATTATTAGTGTGTGTGTGTGTTTGTGCGAGTATATCTGTGTGCGTGTATATCTATGTGTGCGTGCTGCGATGATAAATGCGTGTGTGGTAGTAGTGTAGTACCTATGTGTGTGTAACGGTACCAGCGTGTAGGTACATATCTGTGCATGTGTGCGAGGATATCTGTGTGAGTGTGTAGAGGGTACCTGCGTCTTGGCGCGTATGCGCACATGCCCGACGACGGGCGCGCCGGGAGGACGTGTGAGCGGCGTCTCTATGCTGAGGTTGGCCAGCGCGTCCTCGCCGAAGATACTACGTGCGTATAAGTTGGCTGCCATAAACCCGCACTGCCCCGACAGGGCCTGCCGATACCATACAACATGGATACATTGCAACGTAGTAAGAAAGAAAGAAACCTAGTGTCCAAACACTCAATTCTCTACTTCCCAATCCAAAATGGAAACATTGCTTAAAATGACAGAATACAATGACGTGCTTCTTTATCCCGCGTAAGGTAGTCAAGGAGAACCTAGTGTCATAATACTCTGTTAACCGCTTTCTACGCGAATTTCAGATAATGCATGTTAAGCGGCGGAACTCAACGCCGCGTTTTGTCGGAAAAATGAAAAACAATCTCACTATAAATAAAAGAATTAATAAATGATAATAATTTAAACGCAGTCATTCTTCGAGTGTAGAATAACTTGTTAACTATGCTGACATATGTATATGAATTTTAAAATAGTGAAATAGAAAGTACGGCTTAATTTCCCGAATACTCTCTCTACGATCTCTAAGAAGTGCAGGTTCAAACCCCGCTATGGACATATTTTTATACATTTTTTAATAATGTTTTCTATACAAAATGTAAAATTAACACATTATAAATATTAATAGTATTTATATTACTTTTATATAAATGTATATATAAGCAATTAAATATATTATTCAATATGTAAAAAGATATTTATAAATTGTAGAAAATATTACCTTATCTGGTGTGAGACACTTCATATTGGTGGAGGCGAGGAGGTGTTGTAAGTACTCCCGTAAATCTGTGATGTTTGTGTTCACAGACACCTGTAACCGATATAAAAATTAAAATTATATATAATATTAGAATTTACGCAATACTGAATTATATTATTTTTTATATAACTTAGAAAATAATAAAAAAAAATACACAAAACATTTTTAAAAATTTGAAATATAATAGATATCCTATTCCTTCTAGAATGTACCTAATTCTATATTTAGCATAAGTTTAATCTCAAATGTGTGAATTGACCACTTTAAATATTAAAATGATGCAAGTCAACTAAAAATCTACAATGAACACTTATAAAATTTGAATAAAAGGGCTCATTTCCTGTGACCTTGTTCTCCCACTCGAACTCCGCCCACATGTGCCGGAAGTCGGCGTCGCTGCAGGCGGCGGGCTGGATGTAGTCCACGATGTCGATGTGGATGTCGTTGAGCACCACCACGCCGCGGTCCAGCGACGCGCCCGACACCTCGTACACTGCGAACGATACGCACTGAGTCGGCAAACTCCAGATAATGTTATTTACAAAACATGGAACGATCGTAACGATGCAAGAATACTATAACATGGCTTACAATTATATATTTTTTATTTTTATTTATTTATTTTTTTTAACTTCACGCTGTATCCAGAGAACCTAGTGTTAAGACACTTCATTCTCTTTCAACGATTCCGTTCCCCTCTTTCCGCCGAATTGAGGCAATGCATGCTTAGTGGCGGAACTCAACGCCGCGCTTTGCCTTGTTACCAAACCGAAGTAATGTAAATACTAAATTTTACATTTCCTGGAATGGGAATCGAACCCACAACCTCTCGCGTTTACAGTCGCACGCTTGTGCCTCTACGCCACGACAGGCGTCATATTGTATTTTTTAGTTGTAATGTATTTCGTTAAATATAATTTCCATATTGTTTATTTTAATTTGTATTTTAAATCTCAAGTTATGTCCATTAACTTGGAATTTTTTTTATTATTGCATCATACATTTGTTAATCAATATCCTTGAACAGATCCAATTCAAATTATTTTTTTGAAACCTAAGCCGAATATTCGGTCGGACGCTAATATACAGACAAGTAGGACTCACCGATATTTCCAAAGATGATGCCGTTCTCCGTGGAGGCGACCTTGACGTGCGCGCGTATGGTGGTGTAGTCCCTCGGCGCGAGCACGACGCCCGGCGGCCGCTCCACCAGGCGCAGCTCCCCCAGCGTGGCCAGCTCCAGCGTGCACTGCTGCAGCGTGTCGTCCGTCTGGTTGACCACCAGCACGTCCAGCACCACGTCGTACTGGTGCACCGACACCAGCGCCTCCGCGTACACCGGGTCCGAGAAGCCCGTCAGCTGCGTCACCTTGGACAGCTTGGAGCCCGCCGCGCCGCCTGAGCCCGCCCGCCCCTGCAGCGCGCGCGACAGCGACAGCTCCAGCTCGTCGCGGTGCGCGGCGCCCCCCGCTCCCCCCGCCGCGCCGCCCCCCGCGCCCGACAGCGCCGCGAAGCAGATGCCCTGCTCGAGAGGCACGGCGCGCGGGGGCGGCGGCGGCGCGTCGGCCTCCGCGTCGGCCAGCAGCTCGGGCGCGGCGCGCTCGGGCAGCGCCAGCAGCGCCGCCAGCGCCGCGCGCGACCGGTCCAGCAGCTGCAGCGCCACGGGCGGGCGCGTGGCGGCCGCGCGCAGGCACATGGCCGCGTGCTCCAGGTCGTCCGCCGTCAGCGAGCTGCCGCTGTCTGCCAACGTGTATATGTTATCAAGTCATTCGCTGACAGTTCATTCGTTCATTCAAATTTGCCGCGCTTCGCGCATCTCTAAGTTGTCTGTGGAAGTCGGTAGAGGGCGCGATGGTCGAAGTGACGTGGGATTCGATGACGGATGATGTTCAGATTATTTTGTGCAATTTATTAGAGATAGATGAAAGGATATAATTGAGGAAGCCATATTAGTGAACTTTAAACTATCGTTTCTTTGTATTTTCAGAGAAACAAATAGTGGTTTATTTTTGAAAATCCTCAATAATATATCTTATATATATATTTTCAATATTCCGAGACCACCGAGAGAGTCTTAGTATCGTATGCTTCGGTGCTCGTGCGAACGGAATGTTGCAGTTATGTAGAACTGGCAAGAATTTTTGAGTGAGCTTTAGATTATCGACTATAATATTGATCATATACGTATCTCACCTTTAGCAGTCTTGCAGTAGGCGAGTAGGCGCGCGGCGAGATGAAGCGCACGGTTGGCGTGCGCCGGCCCTCCCCGCAGCGCCAGCTTGGCGAGCGCCGAGCACGCGCACGCCGCCGTGAACCCGTCACTCTCGCGCAGCGCGCCGCTCAGCCCCGCGCCCGCCTCCGCGCCGCCCGCGCCGCCGCCGCCCGCGCCCGCCGGCAGGTTGAACGCGGACTGCGTCGCGTACGTGCCGTCACTGGTCACGAGCTGGCGCGCCGGCGCAGCGGCGTCGGGGGCGGCGGGGGCGGCGGCCGTCGGCGTGGCGGGC
>JAKGSA010000412.1:0-143207 GCA_033558755.1 Philaethria dido | reverse complement strand
TAAATATTTAAAAAACAATAATTTACCTAAAATAATAACAAAAACTAGTTTTAGATGACGATTTATGTACTGTATTGCACTGTACCAAATATTTTGCTACCCACCATTTACTCTAAAATTTTGACAATCTGTGGTCTTCAGAAAATGTCAATGTCGAAAATTAAAAACGGTAGTTTCAAGTAATGTAAATTGGCAATTATGTGTCGACGTTGTGCTCTTATACAAATACCAAAATAAATAAATAAATATATAAACCGATAATTAAATACATAAATTTTATTACATTCCACTTGTGTTATGGGCAACAACACTGATAAAAAAACATAATATTATTATTCTTTTATTCAACATCAAAATGGATGTTTTAATTACTCTTTTTTATATCCTTTTTACATTTTGCATCATTTATCCGCCTACTGAGTTCGTTTCCGCCGGGTTCACGATACCACAACTTTTAGATAACTACCTTGGATCTGAGAATGTGAATTTCATCGGTTATCATATGAAGAGAATAACTATAACTGCTTTGATTCATTCCACATTACCTCTAGGATATATTTTTTCACTTTGGTGTGGTGGCGTTAGTGGAGAATGGATGTTTTTTGCAGCTATAGCTATGATGACTATTCCTACATTTATGTGTTACAAAGTAAGTTGCTGGTGGGAGGGTGACAAGAGTAAGCATCCAGTAGTAAAGGCTCTGCTGCCTTATGTGACCGAAGGAATTGACTGGAGAGTCATTGCGTCAAATTTTAACACTGAATTTAGAAGGTAAATGGAATGTCCCATAAAAACATTTTTAACTTACTTTGCAATTTATTATTACATTACTTTATCTCTGTTTTATATATATTTTTTGTGTGTTTTCCACACAATGTGACATTGGCTAAGAGATTTCTGCTAAAGCGGCATATTTTAGAATTGAAGAACTACTAACTATGTTTTACTCATTTTATTAGGCAGATATGTTTATGTCTTAAAGAACATTGATCTGTAATAAGAATTTATCAAATACCATCTAAGTATAGTATTATAATAAATAATATACCTTTTAAAAATTACTTTTGTAGTGTGGATAAAGTCTCTATTCCCTTAAATGCTAATACCAAATTTGTTGCTACTGAGACATGGCTTATTAAAGTTACATTATATGGACTAAATCTTATCAAGCAAAGTGAATGTTCACTTGTTGCAACTGCTGTAAGTAATTTATTTTTTAAAAATATCTTTATGTTAATGTTTCTTTCATATATATTTAAATTTAGTTAAGGAGTTTTAACAGTGGAGACTAGCATTGTTGCACTAATACTAGTAATGGGTAATAGTCTTTATCCATGTAGGAGATGTGTGAACATACAAAAAAATAATTTTGACACATGTATTTATAAACTTAATGGAGCTAATTGTTAAATTGAGCAATTATAACTTTATATACATCTAATTTAATTTTATATTTTAATTATACATTTAAAATAATAATAAACAATATATAAGATAATTATTATATATTTTTATATATATAAGAAACTAATATATTATATGATTTCAGACTGATAGTCACACTTTCTCTACATCAGGTGAAGATGAAGTACAATATGTGAATATTGAAGCTATACCTTCCCGAGATGAAGTCAAGAAATTCACTTTTAGAATATCCACGATTGCTTTGAGAGATTTACAGCCAAGGCTTGATCGTCCAATTCGAGTGCCGGAGCATATATCTTTATTGCCAACTTTGGTTGAGAGATTTGTGACTGTTTTTAAACAATATGTTGAACAAAATCCTGTTCATTATGTAGATCAGGTACATGAGATTGTTAAGAATATGAAATGAATATTTTTTCTTTACATTTTCTCCTAAATACTAGATATTAATAAATTGTTATATGTTTGTTGCTACTTGTTTTTTTTGTTAGCAACAACTCAAAGATTATATCTAAGAATTGTCGTTTTTATGAGGAAATGCTATTTATTAAATATTTTAATATATTTTTTAAGTGTTACTCACAAGTTAAACACAGGATAAAAAAAATAAAGACTTGAATTTTTTTTTTTAGGAATTAGAGCTATGCATAGGATGTATGCAGAACACAGCAGATGTGAAAATAAATCGTCGCTGCGTGCCCCCACCTATCAATATTGAGGGAGGTCCCCCACCATGCCAACAGTGTAATTGCAGGTAAATAGGCAGCTACACACTTTATTCCACAGCAGAGTAGTCAGTGAGAAAATAGTGTCAAGACACTGTTCTCTTTCTGCCTGAAATTGAGACATTGCATGATGAGTGAGAAGTTACCTGAGTAGGAATTGAGCCCATAACCTGTAGAGTTTACATTCAGACACTGCCCCTTTGTGCCATCATGGCCTTTTATATAGTTATGTTTAAATTATTTTTCATACACACATTTATTATTAATATATTTCAAGAGTAAAAAAGTATAAGATGAAATAAAATTTATAATGCATTGAAAAACATTGTAAAAGAGTTATTGATTTTTAATACTTTTTTTTCTACATTTATATAAACTTATAACAAGGTGGCTTGTGTTTTTATTTATAGCAACACTATATGATATGTATTATTTAAATGCTATTTAAATATAATGCCTTACATGTAGGGGCGGCGTTAGGTTCTGCCACTCCGTATTATGTACTATGTACGCTATAAGTATTTCTATCTGTGCCTTATTGAGTCTGTATGTGTGTGCATACTTTTTTAACTTCACGCTGTATCCCGCACGTAGCAGGGTAGGCAAATAGAACCTGAGAACCTAGTGTTTAGGCCCTCCTTCCTCCTTCTATTAGATTTTCGCTTCCTACTTTCCGCCGGCATTGCGTGTTGAGTGGCGGATCTCAACGCCGCGTTTTGCCTTGTTACCACGGCAAGAAAATGAAAAGATTATTTATTAATAATTATAAATATTTTATATTTTCTTTCCCTGGAGTGGAATCGAACCCACAACATGTAATGTTTATAATCGTTCGTTCGTACTTGTGCCACGGTTTGCCTCAAAATGTGTGCACATTTTGTCCCTCTACGTAAATAATATACCTTATCATCTTCCAGAGTGCTATGGTGCTGCGCATGTATGGCCCGATGGTGGGCCACAAGAGCCCCTGGAGTCCCGGCCTCGTGGCTTTCCACTCGGGGCTCCTGTCCCGTCTGCCGAGCGGTATTCTGTATGCTGGATGTATGTCCCGCGAGATTACCCGCCTCGTAGTGATGTGATAGTGTCCAGTGGTAGTGTTTAGTGATGTGATAGGGGCTAGTGATGTGATGTGATGTGATGACTCAGTGAACTGAGTGAGGTGTTGAGATGGATAAGTATATGATATTGATATGCACATGTATATTTTTATATTAATAAATGTATTGATTTTTGTTTATTGATACATTAGTTTTTTAGTGATTTTTTGTATGTTTTTTGATAGTAGTTGTGTTTGATAAATGTTTATTAAAGTCTTGTATTCTAACTGCTCTACTAATTGGGTATTATTATTGTGTATATAGTCCTTCCTGTATTTAGAATAGATCCGAAGATATTACCCAGTCAAATGAATAGAACTTTTAAATTTTGAGTTTTTTATGAAAATTAAATTTAAAAATAAAAAAAAGAAGATGTTAAACGCATCGGCAGAAACAAAATAGGCATGGACTTTGTGTATAATATAATATATAACCCTGAATTAACATTCAGTCATTGTGTGTTGAGTGGCGGAACTCAATGCCGCTCTGTTTTCTGCTAGAGAATGAAAATGGTTGAAATGTGATCATTCCCCCCCAAGTGGACATCGCACCCACAATCAATCGTAGTTCAGTTACATACTGTCCCACTGCGCCACGATGGCTTCAACAAAAATAATAATATTAAAAAGAGCAAAAATTGAATAAAACTTAGTAATTAACGACCAAGGGCGCCATAAAACATTTAGCTTTGTAAATAACTGGCTAATCTATCAAAACTGCCATGCGATCGTCGCGATAGGGATCTCTAATTACAGACAATATCGGCTTGATAGCCATCGATGAACATGTAGCTTTCATATAGGGCTACCATTAGTTAAGTTACTTAAAAAACCGCGGATATTTTGTTCTTTTTTTTAACTTCACGCTGAATCCCTGCTATCAGGGTAGCCTGATTCTGACAGCAGGGATTCTGAGGGAACCAAAGAACCTAGTGTTAAGACACTCTGTTCCCTTTTAACGTTTCCGTTCCTCACTTTGGCGAGACTCATGGCCAAATTGAACTGATTGCGAATTGATTTTTTTATTCGGAGATTCTAGTACCAATATGAAAATGAAAAATAACTTTTTAGAATCATTTTTTTATTCATTTTGCGACTTATTTGACCAAAATTGACTTAAGCTTTTTGAATTAATTTTATGCTTCGTCTATTCTTTCAATTCCTTACCAGAAGCGTATATGATTAGTTGATTGTTACATATACAATTTTTTAAATATTAATAGTAATAGGAACTGCTTTATTTATATGGACAATCAAACAAATCAAACGCTTTCAAAAAAAATAATTAAATAACATAAAAATAGAATTCATAGATCTAAAAAGTATGAGGTATCGATGTGTGTCGATTAAAACCATAGTAAATAACTCATTAATCGGGATTCCTTTGAAATAAAAAGTGTTTGTTTCAGCCGGATACATTTTAAAATGCCTCTAGACGCTCTCTAAATCACGACAAATGCGAGGAATCCTGGACGGATGGCAGCCCTACTTTCTTTCATAGAAACTTGTCAGTCACCTTGTATTTACATGTTAATAATTTTTAAAATATGAGTTTTACTCTGAAATCATAATTAAAACAGGCTCTATCCTTATAAGTGTCAGTATTGTCAGTCTCAATCAGTAGTCAGTCATAAATATAGCTTTATGAAACTTAAGCTAAGATATAATGAAGCGATCGTCTTACGCTCGTGCTACTCGACAATTTTTTAAAACTACTACGCTACATGGATTTAAATATTTGAATTCAAAATATTACTGCGACCGGTAATGTATATGTTTTGCTTATGTTATCTATTTATGTGGAGTCTTATAGGTCATGGGTACTAAAAAATGATTCTACTAAATACTTAACTCATCTTGTGAAATATTTATAAATTAGTAACAAATGCGAAGTCCAGTTGTTTCACGGTTTTTCTTCCGTAGCAGTTACGTGTTGAGTGACGAAACTCAACGCCGCGCTTTGTTTTACCAAATCGAGTAGATAAAAATAATTTAAGTATAATCATTTCCCCGTGTGAGGATTGAACCTACGACTGTACAATCAGACGTTGTCGCACTACGCCTCAAAAGTTAAATAAGTCCAAAAAAGGGTACAATATACAAAATTTCATATATGCATAGAACATTTTTACACAACATTAACGGTACTGGAGGAAGGTCCTGCAAAAAGCATGAGGACCTCCAATTGAGAATGTGGTGACCGTACGTCCGTACCGTACCGTGACCGTAGTTTAGTTAGGAATAGCAGAAACCTTAAAAAAAATTAACAAAGAAACATTTTTAGTATTGGCTGGTTAATATGTTGCTGCGCCAGCGCATGCTGCGCGGGGGTCCTTTGTGCAGTGTTGTGGGCGCGCTTCCTGCAGGTACCGGCGTTGCTGACGCTGCACGACCTGCGAAGTCAATATACGTCAGTCCACATGCCACTCGTCGCAGTGTGTCCTCCCGCAGAGACTATTGCAGAGTATTTTCAGACGGATTTGTAAGACTTTGACTTAGTTGAATTATGCAAATATAGCTTGGTCTTATGTTATAAGTGAAATAAATATCGAAAAAGCAAAGAAAATTAAATAAATGCCCTTTTATCAGCTTCACTATGACTATACTATGAATTTATGCCAGAAAATCATCATCAACTTCTTGGTGTCCGATTTGCTGGGAAATTTGGACTGTGATGTTCAGAGCCAAAAACCATAGAATATTTTCATAACATGAATCTTTAATTAATAATAAATAATAAATCTTTACCAGAAAAACTACGATGACGAAAAACCAAATAATTTTATGATCGAGTTTTTAGCGTTTTTTTAAATTGTTTAGTGATTATTTTAGTAATAGAACAAATAGGAAAAGGATTTGAAATTTCAATAATATATAACTAAAATAAAATAAATAAATAAAAACAATTTCTACCAGATTGGTAAACACTACAACGAATCGATTACAAACTATTTTGGGGCATGTTTTACGAAGAAAATTAGCACCACAGGAACTACTCGTAACTCTTGAAGATATTCTGTTTAAGAACAACATGTCACTACCAGAGGCTCTTCTTAGAGTAATGCCTCCGTGTCATAGTATTGTACGTAACTGTCAGTGGCAATCCAGCATGGTTCCTTGTAAGAAATTGTTTAATAAGGAACTGACTGAATGGGGCCCTTGTTGTATATCACGCCCGAATAAGTAAGTACGAATTATGGAATATTTAGGCAGAAAGTTTGTAGTCATTAATCTTTATTTTCCTAATTATTTTTGGTTGAAAGACGAAAATAGAATGTATTAAAATAAACATAAGATAATCTTTAGGTATTGTCAGGAATATAAAGTAGACCAATGTTATATATTACCAGATTTAAAATGTATGAAGTAACTTTAGTAAAAGTTCTAGGCATAAACTCTCCTGTTAAAAAAAACAAGCAATAATAATATGAGAATACAACTATACTAGATACTTATCGTTACATTATAGTCAAATTCATCAAGTCAGTATATAAACTCATTACTGTAAAGTTTCATCTAAGCAACTAAAATACTTGGACTTTCGTTGGGGAAAAAAAATATCATATTTCATCAGCTTAGTTAAGTGATATGAAAATATTATGAAAGTTAACAAAAGTTACGGACCACGTGTCCGTATAGTGTTCAGAATAAATATATAAAAAA
The DNA here is from genome assembly GCA_033558755.1 of Philaethria dido. Taxonomy (NCBI): domain Eukaryota; kingdom Metazoa; phylum Arthropoda; class Insecta; order Lepidoptera; family Nymphalidae; genus Philaethria; species Philaethria dido. The sequence goes on along the minus strand of JAKGSA010000412.1, from coordinate 136,298 downwards.
AAGAAAAAGTTTCATCTAAATCCGTTCAGTAGTATTTGTGTGAAAGTGTAACAAACATCCATCTACACATACTTTCGCATGTATAATACTAGTAGGGCAATGGCAATTAAGTATATATGCTAATAAAACAAATATCACAATTACCTATGTTGTTTCTATAGACTTATACAGGGAAAAGAAGTTCCGTCTGGATTGGAAGTGAAACGAAGGCTCAATATCGCTGTTCAGTGTTCTGAACTGTCTGCACTAAATGGATGTGAGGCAAGTTATCGTTTATTTTATCAATCTAACATCTGGTCACTTCATGTATATGAAATATATACATAGATGACAACGAATTTAGTTAGTGTGAATCAAATCTTGTAAACTAAATCAATCGAACTCTAAGTGACCAATTGCTGAAATTTGAAGCAATCCTTGAGTTTTAATAACAGTGTAATTATATATAATCAGTATTGTTGTTAATCTAAAATGGCCGACGCAACAGAATGGCATTGCAATTTTTTATACCTAGGTACTGGGTAGGTTAAGGACTTGTAGAATGTAGACTTGGTGAATTGTAAATATTTCCAGTTCTTCACAAAATATGATGGCGAGGAATGGATAGAGCCGATAACATTGACTCCTGGATACAACTATCTCGCTCAAATGGTATTTACGTCAGTCGTAGACAGTGACCCGGAGAAACTTGTCGATGGCACCTGCGTTAGCGAGGATGGATACTCTAGGAGTTTATGTTTGGTGCGTGATTATAGAGCAAAGTATATTTAGAAACCTATTAAAAACAAGGCAAAGTGCGGCGTTGAGTTCCGCCACTCAGTTCAGTGCTCAATTCAGCGGAAAGTAGGGAACGGAGTATCTTAACACTAGGTTCCCTCTGCCTACCCTGCTTTATGCGGGATACAACGTGAAGCTATGTATGTATGTATGTATTTATACTTAGTTGTTGCTTATGATTTTTTGTTTCAGTTAAAATGTAAAGAAAAAGCCTGTGGCTGTTCAGATCCATTAAGACCTAGAAAGCCGAGACAACCAAACGCTATGCCACCGTGCTTTGTAACGCAATTAAATTGTTTAAGAAATTTCAATTTTGGTACAAATATTTTTATAAAAAGTTTTATATTAAGTAGTTTTTTTTTATTTTATGTTGTGTTTATAAGTGCGTCTTGGCGCCTGTCGTGGCGCAGAGGCACAAGCGTGGGACTGTAAATTCGACAGGTTATGTGTTCGATTCCCACTCCAGGAAATGTTTTTTTTTTATTTCCTGGGTTTGGTTCGCAAAACGCGGCGTTGAGTTTCGTCACTCAACACGTAATGCCTCAATTCGGTGGAAAGTGGCAGGGTAGGCAGAGGGAACTGAGTATTAAGACACTCCGTTCTTTCCGCCTGCCCGGCTATATGCGGGATACAGTGTGAAGCCATGTATGTATGATTATAAGTGTTATATACATATATTATGTGCTATTCTCATATGAAAGTTATGTCATTGTATAGTTTCATCAAAATTTATTCAGTACTTATTGCGTGAAAGAGTAATTCAACATCTATCGTCACAAACTTTCGCTTTATATGAATTATATACAATATGTTCTTGAAATAGTTTGTAATGGTCAATTAATTTATATTATATTTTTTAGCAAATGGTACTTGTAAATGTATGCCGTCTTGTAAAAAAATATCAACATACATGTCCTTAGAATCAAGTTATATGAACGCTTTGGAAGAAACCATTGACAAAATATAGTAAGTATCATTATAGTAATATGTAATTACGTCAATACAATAAGAGACCATCGTGCCGCAGTGGGACAGCTAGTGGTGGGTTCGATTCCCACTCACAGGAATTATATATACATTATGTTCACTTCCCTGCTCTGGTTAACACATAATGTCTTGAATACAGGCAGAAAGAGAAGAACGTAACGTCTTGACACTAGTTTCTTTTTGTCTTCCTTCCTATACGTGAGGCTGAAAAAAAATTATAGTAAACCGTACAGAAGGTAATAATTTTTCAACGTATTATTAAAAATATAGAAAACTTTCCAATAACAGGACTAGTCAATTTTCTAATGATATTGAGTGTTGAGTGACGAAACTCAATGTCCCACTTTGTGTTATCAGAGAACTGAAATAAAAAAAAATATATATAATCTACTGTTTAGTGTTTATGTCAAAGGTTACCTGGAAGAGATCACTTATAGTGATAAGGTCGCCTTTGCATACTACCTCATTATGAAGAAAATATCTCACATGTGATTATTTTTTATTATTTATGATTTTTTTTGTTTATATGTTTGTAAACTGTATTATTTTGTGTACGTATGCAATAAAGAGTTTATCTATCTATCTATCTATCTATAATCATTCACCGAGTGGGAATCGAACCTATAACGGATCATTACAGTCAGACATTGTACCACTGCGCCACGATGTCCTCTTTTGTAGTGTCTCTCTTAAGATTATTTTTAAATATTGCTCTTTTTACAGTGCTGGTTTAAATGTAACAACAAGTTCTGTTTTGCATTTGTCCGTTAGAATAAGTGGATCGAGAATATTTGTTGTAAATCCGACTGAAACTTGGATTACATTGCTATGTAAGTATAAATATTGTACATATTATACTTTAAACACATGTCGTCGCGCAGAGGCACAAGCGTGCGACTGTAAACGCGACAGGTTGTGGGTTCGATTCCCACTCCAGGAAAAGGAATTTTTCATTTCCTGGGTTTGGTAACAAGGCAAAGCGCGGCGTTGAGCTCCCGCACTCAGCACGCAATGCCTCAATTCGGCGGAAAGTGGGGATCGGAGTGTCTTCACACTAGTTTCCTCTGCCTACCCTACTATATGCGGGATACAGCGTGAAGCTATGTATTATACTTTATAACTAATAAAATTTATGATGGAGAACGGAAGAATGTTGTCTCTGATACGATAATAGAATACGCTATTACAGGCAGAAGAAGTTCAACACTAAAAGTTTAAGTAATAAACTGTATTTATTGTAGTTTAAAAATAAATAAGTAAATTCGAAATTTAGTGGCGATTGAGTGGCAGAACCCAACGCCGCGTTTTGTCTTACCAGAGCGGGGAAATTAAATAATAAATATGTAATCATTCCCCCAAATGAAAATCAAACCCACAACAACTCACGCTTACAGACATTGCTCAGACGTTCCACTGCGCCACCACGGACGGAAAATCTAATTTTTTTCATGGTTTTTACAGCTTCTTTAGGAGGAGTCTTCAATATGTTTCTCGGGGTTGGACTGTTCAGTGCTTTAGAGATATTATTCCTTATATTTGTTAAACTTCCTATCGCCATACGTAAATCTACTGAAATGGAAAATGTTTCTGCACTCACATATAAATAATATTTAATATTATAGCTTTTCATAATGCACTAATTGGAGGTCGACTTTTCTTTTATATAAGTGTTGCTTGATTTACGTTAATAAATAATGTAATTAGCAAATACAGTGTGTTTTATTGTAATTTAAGTTTCTCTTTTTTAATCCTAGATATCTTTTTCAGTGCCATCATGATAATTTTATTTTCATGCATATCATAGAAATCAAAGGAACAAAACATTTTGCTCATTTTATAATCACCATGTTCTTGAGTAGAGAACAGCTCAGTTTAGTTATTAATTATGGTACTTCGAACGTGCCAGTTGAATACAAATGAGTATAGAATATTACGCCACATTTTATGAAATCTAGTTTAATAAATGTCTATTTTCAAAATATTTGATTTTATTATATTTAAATTTACATTTAGTAATAAAACATTTTGCCAAGAATGTATCATAACATAATATTATGTGGCAAGCATTCGGGTCACTATTCACTGTCGTATATGGCAATATATTAAACAGACGTCGTTGAAAGTATCAAATAAACGTCTATAATCAACGACAATTAAATGTCAGTCAACGGAACATGTGAGTGTGACACCTAAACAAAAACGAAATTTAACAATTTGTATTCAATTTGTATTCAAGGTACAAATCATTTTAAGTATTTTGTCTAATTAAGCTTTGATAAAATAATTTACAAGTTAAGAATAGTTATTGTATGAAGCAATAATGTCGTCATGGAAAAAAGCCGCGAAGGCTAACCAAAAGACCCATAAGGAAAGACACCAGCCGGAGTCTAGAAAGCACTTAGGTTTACTAGAGAAGAAAAAAGATTATAAGAAAAGAGCCGATGATTATCATGAAAAGGGCGCCACTCTTAAGTTACTACGTAAACGAACATTGGATAGAAATCCAGATGAGTTTTATTTTCATATGATCAATTGTAGAGTTAAAGATGGGGTGAGTTTCAAGATAACATATTATTAAATAAGTAAAACGAACGCCTTTTACTTAGTTATGTTATTTAATTTAATGTAACATTATGATGTTATAGAAATAACCTTTCTTAATATTTATTTTTATTGTTGTTTAGAAGACAAGTGCGCAACATTATATTTCCTTCATTTTTATGTCGTGTTAACCTTTTATATAGTTGTATAATATAAATATGTAATCATAGTATGTAGCCTTCCAAATTTTAATGTGTATTCTAGGTACATCATGAGATAAGAAAAGAGGATGAGCATACACCAGAACAAATCAAGTTAATGCAAACGCAGGACATCAAATACATCAACATGAAGAGAACAATGGAAACTAGGAGAATACAAAGATTACAGGTTAGTTATAAATCAATATCCCTTTTTTTGTTTTCTATCTTCACATTTGCTATAAAAAATGTTAAAGTTTGGTATTACCTTATGATATATCTGTAAACCATTAAAATAAGGTATCTTACAAGGCAATGTAGTTTGAATATTAGCCATAGTAGTAATTACTTGAGTATTTTGCTATGTATGTATATGTTGTACTTAAGTTGATTTTTGGTTAAATAAATAGCAAATAAATAGGTGAAAGAAGAAAATATGACCTTTTTATTTTAATTGTAAAATCTTCTTTTCGAGTGAACAGATCAGAAGGGCTCAGATTTTTTAAAGTTTTCCTCAAATGTTGATTATTTAGGTAATGGCAAATAAATCTATATTTTACTCATTGCAATTCATCAGATACTATGCAAATCTATTTAATCAAAATTGATAGAACAATAAAATTTATTGTTTGTGTGTTTTAGTCTCAGCTCCACATGACAGATGTAGCAGATTCCACACCTAACACACATGTATTTTTTGTTGACGAAGGGGAAGAGAAAGATTTTGATTTAGCAAAGAGACTGGACACTCATCCGTCTCTGATCAATAGAAAGTCTAACAGGCCTCGTCTATCTGATCTTGATAGGATTGCATTACCTTCAGTGAGTGAAGAGGTATGATTTTCCACAATTCTTCTTACTGTTTTAATATATATTTTCTTTTAATGTGTTTCTTATATTTTTAAATTGTTAAGAAAAAACATTCTTAGAAAATATATCATGTATTGGGATTTCCATGTGTCTAGGGCAAATAGGAAAATATACAAAGTTAATTTTATTTAAAGACACAGTGTGCTACTATCTTACCAAATAGAGACATCTTGATAAGTCAATGCTATAGCATTCATCTTACTAGTTCTGGAAATGTATATAATTAGAGCTTACACGCACTGTCGACTAGTCGCCGGCGACCAAAAACTAACTCAACTAGGACCAGAAGACAGGGCAAGCAACAGAAAATACGTATATTATTATTACGATTAGCATATTCGGCACTCGATAAATTCCAAATAGCTTTATTGACTCAATTTCAATTTTTAAGTGTCGAAAGATTTAGTCATTGTTGTTAGTGGTGTTTGGTCGTAATGAAAATTGCTCGCAGTGTGAACGCTTCCATTTAAAACCATGCCATGCAACCATTCTATTGGTCGCCAGTGACCGAGTCGTCGAGTTGCTCGGCCTACTCACGGTGACTGACGACCAAGTGAGTAAACACCCATTTAAACTATAGTAAGTTAGTCGACAGTGTGTATAAGATCTTAGGGTTTACATCTACAACCATTGTCTGTCTTTTGAGAAACTACCTTATAAATAATCTTAAAATGAAATGAATATTTACAGCTATTTATTTGCTACTGCAAGGTTATTTAATGTACATATTTAATTATTTTATATTTTTTAAGTATAACTACATAAATTTAATCATACTAAATCCCCATTAATTAAAATTATCATTTTAACAGATTGTAAATGCCACAAAAAAGATAAAACAAAAAACATACAGAGAACTATCCCAAAGAATAGCTAGAGAGAAGGAATTGACTGTTATTCAACAGAAAATGGAGATAAAAAGACATTTAATGGATGCTAAAATATTGAAACCTAAAAGAGTTCAAAATGGTACCAAAGTGTCAGCGCCCGTGTATAAGTTCCAATATATGAGGAAGAAATGAAACAATGTTTATTTGTGCATTTTATTTTATAATAAATAACTTTTGTTTTGAAATAAATTCTCAAATCACTTCTTTTTTTTCTACACTTAATAAAATTTATTTTAATATTTTTTTTTGCAGTCACAGGCTTTTTTCTGGCTAACAAGATAGTCAGGGAGAACCTTAGTGTTAAGACACTCGGTCTCTAAATTCCGCCCAAAATTGATTACTAGAGCGAGGAAAAGAGAGTAATTTATTTTATTTATTTATTTAAAATCATATCCTCGAGTGGGAATCGAACCCACAATCACTCCTGATAAGTCAGATATTGTCCCACTGTGCCATAATGGCCTCATTATCTCATTTTTTATTTCATTAAAATGCATCTAATTCTAAAAATATCACATGTTGGTAAATAATTGTTATAGTATATTTACTTATGTCTAATTAATTTGTATATTACTTCTAAATTAATATTACAAATAGTCACTTTTTTTTATTTAAGTCAAGTTAAAGTCAAGTGGCATTTTTTTACGGCATTGTTTTAATTTATATGAGCATCGACACAATCCAGTTATGTTATAAATATATGCCAATAAAAATATACAATCAATTAAAAAGCAGTTTCACGCTTTATCCCGCATAGCAGGGTAGTCAGAGTGAACAAGTGTCAAGACACTTCACGCGCTTTCGAGACATTGCGTGTTATACGAGTATGGCGGAACCCAATGCCGCGCTTTATCTTTGAATCAATTTAATTTAAATTCTGTTTTTATATAATAAGTAATAATGATCACAAAATTTTGAACAATACATAAATTATTGAATTTCTGAGCTTATTCTAACTTATAGAAGTTGGTAACTAAATGGTAACAGAGTCTTATCTTTGGTTATCTCTTATCAGTAACGTTATCACCACAGCACACACTTGTGTTCGGGGTTCATGGGGGACCCGAGCGGGCACTGCCACGCCTCGGAGAACTCTTTAGAGTTACTTAGGGTACCGATTACACGGATTTTGTTGGGACTGTGCACACCTTCCACCATTTTCGATTTTAGGGCACCGGTTGTAGAATTTCCGCACCATATCTGTAAAAAATTGTGTTTTAGTGAAGAAGTTCTCTGGTATTCTTTGGTGTATGTTTAAGGGGTCCCAAGAGTAGACTTAAGAGGCCCCTCTAAAATGTAGTGACCCTTTTTTTCAATGTCTCAGTTCCTCTATTTAGCTAGAAATGAATTGATGATAGTTTCAACAGATTTCGCCGTTACTGTTCGCATTTCGTTTTAGTATTTACAGTTATTATCTGTAATAACATATTATATTTAAAAAAAAAATTATGTGAAATGTTAAAGATTTTCCAAAAATCATAACGATTAAAATTTATATTAAAAAATCTAATAAACTACATATTGTATCTCAGTGGCTGGTTTTTTGGTATTTTTTTTATCTCCAGTTATTTTGTTTTCTTACCCATATTTACGGGTACAAACCCCGATTTGGAACTCGGACTAGTTATGTGGTATACGTATAAACAGTCTGCAAAATTTTCTGCCTTAGGCTTTTACCTCAGCTTGCTATTATATGCGTTACTGGTGTATCTTGAAAATTTTCTATTGTTTATTTTTTTTTTAACTTTACGCTGTAATCCGCATATAGCAGGGTAGACAGAGGGAACCTGAGAACCTAGTGTTAAGACACTCCGTTCTCTTACAATAATTTTGCTGCCCACTTTCCGCCGAATTGAGGCATTGCGTGCTGAGTGGCGGAACTCAACGCCGCGCTTTGCCTCATTACCAAACCCAGGAAATGACAATATTAATATTTCCTGGAGTCTGCCGCGCCTGTCATGGCACAAACGTGCGACTGTAAACGCGACAGGTCGTGGGTTGTGGGTTCTATTCTATTATTTAAATACACATATATACCTGTGCAAAACCCAAAAAGAATAGTTGATCAGGCGTGTACCCGGGCAGACCCGGCAGCACGGCGCGCCTCTCGGCGGGGCGCCGCGCCACATGTATGCGGTAGGCGCTGAGCGCCGCGCGCAGGCCGCCGTTGTCCGCTATGTTCTCGCCTTGCGTGTTTATACCGTGTACCTGCGTGTTGTTCATAGTAATGCTTCATTTTATTTAGATTTTAGAACATTTTAAATAGATCCACAGTCATTAACCTGAAGCCTCTTTTCACTGCGAAAAAGGCGAAAGAGGTACCTATGTAGTGTTTGGCGCTCCGTTTTTTCCGACTATTACACGAAGGATAAGCGTGAAGCTAAATTGCGTTAAATGGGTAAATAGGTTTTTAGATTTTCTATAGGTAGATTAGATTATTAGGTAGGTATATAACAAATTATACTTGTTGTCCATTTTGACATCAAATCGGCAACAGTTGATTGTTGTAGGTTTTTTGCAAACAGAATTGCTTTTTCGTCATTGATAACTCGTACTCGGTGGTTTATTTGACAATATCAAAGTGATAAACTACATTTTGAATTTCTAGGATACGGTTGTCACAGGACTGTGGGTTCGATCCCCACTTATGAGTATAAACAATTTCCCTGAATGCTGAGGCGCGGCGTTAAGTTCCTTCAGTAACACTTACGGTGTAGTCGGGCAGCTGCGGCATGGTGTAGTTCCCGTACTGGTCGACGATGCAGCGCACGCGCGCCGCGTAGTGCTCCAGCGTGGCGCGCGACCACCACTGCGACAGGTTGCCGTGCTCGTCGTACCTGCGCCCTGACGCCAAAACGTTACGTGACAAACGATGGGCGGACTGAATGTGTACAGGGATAGTTGGATAACAATCGATTTAATGTCAACTTGATGTCAGACTAATGTGGTTCTGATGTTAATCTCAGGTCAGACGCGGTTAACGATGGAGGAGGTTAATATATGAATCTAAAAAATATTATTAATAAATAATATTTGAACAAAATCAAAATACAACTGAATTTGTATGATACTAAATATACCATTCGTTACCATAGCAAGTAAAAAAAAATATTTTTTTGTTATTTAAAAGTGGTTTCTCTTTAACTTAGTAATAAAGTGTAATATACCTTGATCATCAAAGCCATGTGTGACTTCATGTCCCATTATAGCGCCAATAGATCCGTAGTTGATGGCTCTGAAAATGAAAAATACATTACAATTATTAAATACACTTTTGTGGGTGAAATAAAACTCAAATAAATATATTTTTATAACTCACTCAATTCCGTTTCCGTAGAATGGTGGTTGTAAAATACCAGCAGGGAACGCTGTAAGAGAGAATCAACTGTTAAAATAAACTATACCTAACAATAAAATTTTTAGCTTCACGTGTATACACTGCGTTCTTCAATTTTCGAGCCAAAATGAGTCATTGCCTGCAGTAGCAGGATTAAATGCCGCATTTTGTCTTATCAGAGCAGAGAAATCATTATTTTCAGTTGCACGCTTTTTGCCGCATAACAGAGAACAGAGAGAACCAAATTCAATTCAATTAAATTCAAATTATTATAATATTGTCAATACACTCCATCCTCTGCTTTCTGTCCGAAATCGCGACATTGCGCGGTGCTTGGTGGAACTCAACGCCGTATTTAGTCTTACTAGAGCGGTAATTGAAAATCATTTATGTATAATCATTCCTTTAAGCGATTACGCTTCACTGACAGTCTGTTTGTCTCGTCGCTGTAGATATTTTCATAAAAATTATCGCTTTATACTTACTGACTGAATTTAAAGTTGCGGAGTAAAATGCGTTCACAGTCGTAGCGGTGGCCACCCATCTGTATGAGCCAAACAAACAAAATCATGATTATCATACAATATATATAAAATGTACAGGATACACAGAAAATTCTATACTCTCTTTTACATTTATTTAAAGACATTGTGTGCTAATTGCGGAACTTAACACCGCGCTTTGTCTTACCTATAAAATAAATAAACTGAAGGAAATATTCAAATTATTTTTTTTGTAGATTATCAAAATTCTCTCTACTTGGATTCAAACCCATAACCGTGTAATATCTGGAAGGTATTTTGCCCCAACTGTACAATAGTCGTCATCATCGTGAAATTCTTTTTTTTTTTTTTTAATTTCACGTTGTAACCCGCATGTAGCAGGGTCCATTCTCTTTCAACAATTCCATTCCCCACTTTCCGCCGAATTGAGGCATTGCGTGTTGAGTGGCGGAACTCAACGCCGCGCTTTGCCTTGTTACCAAACCCAAGAAATGAAAATACTAAATTTTACATTTCCTGGAGTGGGAATCAAACCCACAACCTGTCGCGTTTACAGTCGCGTGCTTATGCCTCTGCGCCATGACAGGCGTTAAATTCTGTACTGTCGTGTCGTGAATTTTTGATATGTATGATAAATATGATAAATATTTTTTAGTAGAAAATATTTTTTATAATCTTGCCTGTTCCTATCAGGTTTTTCTCTCAGAGATTCCAAGGATTTCTTCACCATCGCCCACGTTAGCTTCAAGTAGGATCCGAACAAATCTCCTTCGATTACGTCAATCTGTAAATAGTAATTAAATTATTAATATAAAAAAGCTACTTTACGCTTTATCAGAGAGAATCTAATATTAAATGACATCGACCTCTGTTTTAAGATACAATTCCGCGTTCAGTGTTAACTTAACGTTTGACGTGGTCGAGCTAGCGGCCACAAATATAAAATTTATGAAAAATACTATTTGCAGGCGAAGCCGCGAGCGTAAGCTAGTGTGTTGTGTAAGTAGGTATACGTAATGTTTATATATTCGTACGTGTTCGTAATGGTCATCCAGCTGGGTGTGGTTGAGCAGCCAGGCGGGGAAGCCCACGAAGGTGCGTATGGCGGCGAGCTTGCGCAGCGTGAGCGCGCGCGTGTCCGCGTCCATCCAGTCCAGGCGCGCCGCCTCCGCCGCGAACGCGGACCGCACGTCCTCGATCATCTCTATTGCCTAACAAAACAATTTATTCATTCTTTACTAAATAGCTAATTATTTTATATATAGCTCGATCGTTATTATGGCCTACGAAAAGTATTTATTGCTTTGCAATTTAACTCATGAAGAGCGTTACATTACATGGCTTCACGCTGTTTCCCGCATATAGCAGGGTAGGCAGAGGAAACCAAGTGTTAAGATACTCCGTTCCCCACTTTCCACCGAATTCAGGCATTGCGTGCTGAGTGGCGAAACTCAACGCCGCATTTTGCCTTGTTACCAAACCCAGGAAATGAAAAATTTCCAACTCATTAAGAAATAGAACTTATTTTATATATCTTTAGTTTAGAGTGTAAACCTGCTCGTCGACTCTGTATTTAGTAATTTATTGGGATAAGTAAAAATGATTCTTAAAATATATATGTGACGTGTTTTATTTTTGATAATTTTTATATAACAACTAGTTTATCAAATGGTTCATTAAATTAAATTAATTTGACAAATAATTCTTGATATATTCAAAAAAATACTTCTTTTTAGTGTAAGGAAGACTATTTTTTTTTATTTTATTATCTGCATTACTGCTTTATCTCTTTAAACAAAAAAGTAAAACTAGTATTAATTTAATCACCTCAAACTCACCTTCTGCCTCGAAGAATAATCAAAATGCCGCCTAACATAGAGATAGCTGAGCGCGAGGCCGAAGTTGGCGTTGACGTTGGCGGCGCAGCTCTTCCAGCGCGGCGTGCGCTGCTGCAGCCCGAACACGGCGCGCGAGAACTCGAACCCCACGTCGCGGAACGCGCGCAGCGTCATCGGGGACACGGTCGAGAATACGCTCCACCAGAGGAACTTTTCTGTTTTTTTATAATTATTATTATTATTTTTTTTTAACTTCACGCCGTATCCCGCATATAGCAGGGTAGGCAGAGGGAACCAGAGAACCTAGTGTTAAGACACTCCATTCTCTTTCAACAATTCTATTCCCACTTTCCGCCGAATTGAGGCATTGCTTGTTGAGTGGTGGAACTCAACGCCGCGCTTTGCCTCGTTACCGAACCCAGGAAATGAAAAGATACATATTTATATAGTTGAGATGAGAATTTTTAGTATATAATGTATGAACGTAGCGAACCTCGAACCTGGGCCTTTTGGAAATCGTTAAAGTGCTCGAGTCACTAAGCCATACGTTTAAATTTAGTAAGTTACTCTTTTTTAACTAACTTCAAAAAAATAAAGAAGTTTTTAATTCAACTGTATTTTGTATGTGCGTCACCTTGTTTATTTACATTACTAAATGACCCATTTTTTTTGAGGATTCCTTTTTTTATATGATAGTTACAAAGTAGTGCTTTCAAACATGGAATGAGACTACAAGTCTCATTTAAATTTAGTTAAGATATAACTAGTGGATATTGAAATATTAATAATAATTATACTTTTCATACATACATAGCTTCGCACTGAATCCCGCATATAGCGGGGTAGGCAGAGGGAACCTAGTGTTAAGACACTTCGTTCCCCACTTTTCGCCAAATAGAGGCATTTTGTGCTGAGCGGAACTCAACGCCACGCTTTGGCTTGTTACTAAACCTAGGAAATGAAAAATTCCATTTCCTGGAGTGGGAATCAAACCCACAACCTGTAGCGTTTACAGTCGCACGCTTGTGCCTCTGCGCCACGACAGGCGTTTATATTTTTCAGTGCATTTTATTTGGAATCGATTATCTTTTTGTTAGTATGCTTCTACTACTTTTTTTTTTAATTATTACATTGTTTGTATAATATTTACATGAAGTCGATACACAAATTTAGGTTGATGATCGAGAAGAACCTTTCAGAAATACAGAAGAATATGTAAAAAATAATAATAATAATTTCGTTATGCTATATTTGTGACAAATTAGGCAGGTATCTTACAGCAAAACATAAAATGACACACACTTATCGCAATTTTCATTTATCTTAATGTCACCCGTTTCTATTTTATTCATTCAGTATATTATATTAATATCAATTTTATTTAAATATATATTCATAATTCTAATATATGTATGTATAATTATATTATATTATAATATTCGGTATCGTTCGCAGGCGCGACTTCATTTAGGCGGTCACTGAAAATCAGCGTTGGTTCTCATCGAGTCTTGTGACTCATGTGCCAACTTATATGCTGAGTGACCTACCTTTTTCTTTGCACACTGCTGTTCTCATATTATAATATTATTTGATTTTTGTTTATGTTTTTTTAAGTAGTTGTTGTTTTTGTTGTTCTTTTTATGATTTGTGTTTTCTTTCATTGCCCTGTTATTATTAATAATGTTTACAGTGTGTTTTGGAATAAAGCTTTTACTTACTTACTTACTTACTATGATAAATTTCACAATAATAATTCTTTATAACTTACCGATGGTAACAGGTTCGGTTTTCTCCAAAAGAATCGACAGTTTCTGTAAGTATGGCAGGTCCATCACGATGATCCTGTCAAGGTTCTGGTCAAGCGTGACGTTGGTGTCAGCTAACACCAGGTCTATATATCTCTGCCAGTCGTGCTGATAGGACAACATAATAATATTTTTTTGTTTATTAATTAATTTCAGACAGTAATGAGATCTTTGGTTTTTTATACATATTAAATGAAACTATTTTAATTGGATTAATTGCGTATCTTATTGTACTCAAAAATACATTTTTGGAAACTCAAGAGGTACAGACCGAGGTAGAGTGGGTGCAGTAAATAAAACCGTTTATTTGATATTAGTCATTTACATTTAGAACCTATTGATGCTACATGGAACAGCATGTGTGTACATGCGATTGGCTGTGGGTTTGATTCCCATTTAGGGGACTCAGAAAAGAATAAAACTATTTCATATTTTTGTAAAGTGCTATTTAGAAATTAAAAAACGTATAGAAAATTGAACGTAGCAAGAACTTGTACCTCTTAGAAACCATTCAAACGCTTGAACCAATTAAAATATACGTTGTCATCAAGTTACGTCGAAATTATAATACGCTGGTTAGAACTTAATTTTATTGTTAGCATCTCTGTGAGGGAGAAAAAATTATGAGTGTATTGTTAATAGACAGTTTACCTCTTGCCACTGCGTGGGTCCGCCGCCTGAGCCCTGCACGAACTGCGCTACGCTCACCTCGTGGAACAAGTGCGTGCCTCCGCGACGCACCTCCACTGGTGTCATTATCTATTTTACGAAAAAGAAATTAAATAGTACTTTTTCACACGTTTTCGATTCATTCTTTTCTCTCTCATAAGGTCTACCAAAAGTTAAAGCCATAAATCTTTACAAAACGCCTGAAACGGTGTCTACACGCTAGTGTAAACCAGCTAAGCTCATTGCGTGCTGAGTGGCGGAACTCAACGCCGCGGTTTGCCTTGTTACCAGACCCAGGAAATGAAAATATGAAATATTATTTAAAATTTTCATTTCTTGGAGTGAGAATCGAACCCACAACCTGTTGTTTACAGTCGCACGCTTGTGCCTCTGCGCCACGACAGGCACAGGAGAGGTAATTTAATTCTTACCAAAGCAAGTTCCTTGCTGAATTGTAAAATGTCATCTGCAAATTTCTGCGCATCAGTGTCGGGATCGGCGATGGCGATCATAGATTTAATATATTTGTGGTATTCCCCCAGTTCGTGTGCGAATTGTTCTGGCAGACGCAGGTACCGGTCTGAGAAGCCAGGGGTCACCTGTTCGAACTGAAAAGAAAAAAAAAAAAAAATCATAGTTTATTTGGGACAAACTTTACTAAATAATAAAAAATATAACTATCTAAATAATTTATAGAATTTACTATATTTTTATTTAATATATATTTTTTCTTACATTGGTTTTCCAAAGCATAATTTTTTCTAAAAAAAAATAGTCTTTGGTTAAAAGTGGAGAGTAAAGTAACTTATTACCGATTAAAAGTATTTATTAAATTTCTTATTAATCTATATCTTTAATTTTAAGATTCTTTTATTTTAATTTTATAATACAATAGAATATTATAAATAGTATATTAACAATACCGCTACAATATAGACATAAGTTTTTGTGACCGAAAATCAACATCAAAAAGCAAAAGGCTACTACACTTTTGAATTGTCAGTAAACATAAAAATATTAGCATTTTCAGTCTAAAGAATCATCCACCATTCATTTCAAGCTCAAACAGATAAATAATATAAAATTTGAACAAAACACGTTCGTGATTTCCTAGCGGTTATCATTTAAATAGTATCGCGTGTCAAGGTCCTCCACGAACTGATCCTCCTACACGTTATGAAGATATGATCTGCATATAATTGTGCTCGGGTTACCGCAGAAGTTTAATGCCGCCAACAATACAAGTCATCGTACGCCATTGTTAAAAGAAGCTTCGCACTTGGATATACGTATATAGAGTATTTGGTAAAATGCAAATCATTATCAAGTCATTCTTTGATGAGTTTTTATTAATATGATAATAAGCGGAATTGCAAACGTATTGTGGTTTTGTGGGTTCCCATCTCGTTTTTAAAACGACCGAGACAGATTCTGAAGAATTCTACCATTAAATTTGGGATATTTTTTAAAGAAAGAAGATTAGTTTTTATTTTTTCATTTTGGTGATAATACTAAAAAAGTAAAGTATGAAGTGTAAAATGAAAATATGAAAATTGTTCAATACAAAAAAATATTTAGAAATGTAAGAATATTGGTAATTAAAACCCGCGTGATTGTAGTGATTTGAAATTCTTATCGAGCTACGTCAAAACTCTTAAAGGCTCGTTACAACTTATTTTTTGTTAGCATACCCCAAAGATTACTTCTAAGTATTATCTTTTGACAGGAGGTAATGCTATTCACAAACATTTTAATTTATTTTTATAATGTTTCACATATTTGAAAAAATATATATATCTATATATAAATACGTGAAGCAAAAACTTTACACCCCTTTTTACGAAAGTTACGCGGACGGAGGAGCATGAAACTTGGCACACTTATAGTTCATATAGTGACGGAGTGCAGAATGCTAATATTTTTTTAAAATAATATATTAAATTAAAAAATATATTAATTTATACACAAAAAGTATATTAAATTAAAATATAAATGTTACACACACTACCATGGTTTGACATCCATGTCTGTATAAAGTGACATATACATTACTAAGACAACGCGTTAACAACGTTAACGCGTCAACGGGGACACTAGTTTTGCGTTTCTAAAAACGCAAAAAACTGGACGGCACGCGGCAGATTTGAACCCACGCATGTTTTAATTCGTCCAAGCGCTTTATTACATTAAGCTATACTTTCTTATCGAACAATAAATAACATACACATGGTATTCAACTATTTTGATAAAAATTTGTAAATTTAGTTTATTTTTATATCTAAATAATAAGAAACTCACCACAACTCGATTCCTGCTAGTATTCCTCACATCCTCGGCCACTTGTAAGCTTAACAAAACGTTAAGTCCCAGTTTCCTACGACACTTCCCAGCGACGTCTACCCATGTGAAGTTGGGGCTTGCTTCTGTTGGCGGTTTCTTTGGAAGTCCCAAGCTAATAAGAAGATCTTCGATTGGCCTTGTACCATTTTCTTCTAGTTTTTCTATAAAATATAGATAAAATTAAATTAACACGCGCAGTTGTGGAGGTTGTGTCTGAAAGAGCGACGGTTGTGGGTTTACGCTACAATGCAATATTTATATTTATTAACAAATTTATTTTTCCGTGTCTTCTAAGACAAAACGCGGCGTTAAATTCCGCATATTACGCAAAATCTTTAAATAGATAAAAGTGGAGAATGGAGTACGTCTTACGCCTACCTACCTGTGTAAAATACAAAAAAATGTTTCGAAATGTGTATGAAATAAGCCAAATTTCTTTACTATAAAAAACAAAGTAAACTAAATACAAAAATCTTTTTTTTTAGCTTCACTCTGTATCCCGCACATAGTAGAGTAGGCAGAGGGAACCAGAAAACCTAGCGTTAAGACATTCCGTTCTCTTTTTAACATTTCCGTTCCCCACTTTCGTAAAATAAAAATACTTAATTTTAAAAATACTTACCAACGTTAACACAGGTCCTATACAAAGCTTTCGCTTTAAGCACACTCTTAGGTAACCCTTCATTGCTCTTATCTTCCAGCAGTTCTCTCAGGTCCAGAGTAAGCCGCTCCCGGAGCACCGACAGCTGGTCCCAGGAGGTCGACCACTCAGGTACCGGGTTCTTTTCTATCCAGCCACCACAAGCAAACTCATAGAAATCCTCGCAAGGATTGACGCTTTTGTTTAAAGCAGCGAGGACTCTTGATGCTGAAAAAATATTAGCAATGTTATTTATGTCAATCTTTTATCTTAAAATATTGTATAACTACTAACTACTACGTCTCATGCCCTTTCTTACGGCTAGGGAGGTACGGGGAGACCATAGTGGAACATTGAGAATACACTATAAATGATGCTGGAGGAAGGTACACATAAAAAGCATGAGGACATTTACCAAGAAGTTAATGACTGTGGACGAGGCGAAAGAAGTATGCAGGGACCGTAGCGTTTGGCGTTCCGTTCTCTCTGACTACCGCACTAGGGATAAATTGTGTAATTAAGAATAGAAGAATTACACTAGTATATACTATTGTACGACTAAAACAATAAATAAGTGCTATAATTGAAACTTAAAAAATGTCATATTAATATCGAAACAATTATTCAGAATTCATAAAACGTGGCATTAATAGGAATTATAAAAAAAATTAAATTCATATTCACATATGTATTTAATTATGTCATTTTAATTGTTAACAATTAAAATAAATTATTTAAATAGTTATTGGTGTGAGGTCGACGTGTTACATGCATCATGTATGTAGATCAGATCATCGCAAACGATCACGAAGTTAATTTTTCAATTGCATCAGATTCACGTGTCGTTTATTGAACTACGTTTTATTGTGAGGTGTAAACAAAATATGTTTTTATGGAATATTTTTAAATATATTTGTTGTTTGTGGCTTCATTCGTTTTAGATATTAGGTATTTAGTGGCACAAATATAGGCCATCGTGACCCAATGGGATAGCGTCTGAATAAAACCGATTGTTGCAGATTGAAATCCCACAGATTTTCGAGGAGATGATTATAAAAAAAATATTTTTTCCGCTTTGATAAAACAAAGCGGCATAGAGCTACTCAAAATACAATGTAAGTCGAAAAATGAAGAACAGAGTGTCTTAACACTAAGTCTTCTTTGTTTACCCTGTAGACAAAAGCGGAAAGCTGAAAAAGACTAATGTATTTAATGAAATATGGTATTATATTACTATCTTTAATAATTGGTTGTAAAAATAGGACTTCAATATTTTTTATCATTCATCGAAGTTTGCCAAGTTTCTTAATTAAATTTGGAGGAATAACATGACATCAGCCACTATGGATTCACATTCCACCACGTAGAAATTTTAAATAAAGGATATTGTAAGGCATATAATTATAGTGAAACTTAATATTGTACTATAAATCATTACTACATATTTAAATTACAACTATATCATAGTATAGTAGTATATCCAGTAGTACTACGCATTGTAATAGCGCATGCGACGGTTGACAGTGGCGCAGTTTGCTTCCCTAATTGGACCACCACGTGGAATTAAACACGAGGACAATTTAAAAATCAATATAATTTCATTTTAATTAACTATATATTGTATATATTATTAATATATTATAAATAATAATTACTTGTATTTTTAATGACCTGGAATTATTGCGTATTATGAACTGCGTAGATTTCGTTCTTTGTTTTTATAGTAAAGTGTAATTGATGTAATGCATTTTTTTTAATATTTTACGATTTTTATTTTATTTTTCCTGCATAGCAGAGTATTCCGAAATGGAGCTTAGTGTTAAGACACTCTTCTTCTTCTTTTTCCGCATAAATAGGAGACATTGCGTGTTGAGTGACGGAACTAAACGGAATTGAAAATAATTTAAATATATTCATTACCCTGACTGAGAATCGAACTCACAACTACTCGCCTTTGCAGTTAGACTTATCCCACTGCATCACGATTTTCTCTAAAAACGATACCGTTATATTAGATTATTACATATATATTTTTTTCTTTTATATTAAAGCATAGTGGAAAGTTTCATCTAGATCTGTTCAGCACTTTTTACGAAAGAATAACAAACATTCATCCTCACAAACTTTCGCATGTATAATATTAATAGGATTTTGCATATAACTAAAACAAACTAGATATAATAAATAACTGATCTTAATGTTAAATTTATGTAAATATATTCGATATTACTTTATTGATTGTCACAACGATATACTAAATCACATCACTTGTATGATATGCCTTAATTTATGTCTCTTTTTAGTAGACTTTCAAATAAACTTTTTATTTTTTTTATTTTTATGTAAAATGTACCATGTTTATATAATTTTAGATACTAATTGTATCCTGTAGATAAACAAATTTTGATGAAACTTTCTGTACCCATAGTTTATCAATTGGATATGTATTTTTATATCTATAAGTGTTCATAGGCGAAGCTTGAATGGTTGTTGGAAATAATTTTTGGGTAGCGGAACATTGTGAAAATGGAATGTAGGAAATGTAGGAACAAAGGCTATTGCATACAAAAGTGTGAGGATTTCGACGTAATTCGTTTAAAATATGTAGCTTAATTGACTAGAGGGCTTAAACGACTTTCGAAAAGCACGGATTCAAATCAAGGTCTGTATTTTATATTAAAACAAATCGGGAATTAAACCCCCGATCACTAAATTTACACTATCCAATTGTTATAGTTTCTTGTTACGAAAATATAACTGTTTAAGAGGAAGGTTATAAAAAAAGTGATATATATTAATAATATTTTGGCAATAAGTTCAATGCACGTATAATTTATTCAAACATGCAAAAGATATCAACGCGAGCGAGGCTGCATTTTGTAAATATTTCAATTTGGGTTTTAACATTTTTTATATTTATGTATCTTCCTTATTAAGGAGTACTTTGAGAAAATTTTGTGAATAGTAAAACTTAACCCATATCGTATTACCGTACATACAAAGCGTCACGCTGTATCCCGCATATAGCAGGGTAGGCAGAGGGAACCTAGAGTTAAGACACTCCGTTCCCCACTTTCCGCGGTATTGAGGCATTGCGTGATGAGTGGCGGAACTCATCGCCACGCTTTGCCTTATTATCAAACCCTGGAAATGAAAAATTCCATTTCCCGGAGTGGGAATCGAACTTACAACCTGTCGCGTTTAAAGTCGCAAGCAAGCTTATGCCTCTGCGCCACGACAGGCGTAAAAATATTTTTTGGAAAAAATTTAATAACCATTTCTTCATAAGATTACTGAACCCATAATTATTGTGTTACTGTCACTTCTTAGTTAATATTTCAAAGTGTTATTCGTAAATTCAATCTTACACATATAGATGTATGGAATTGTAATACGTAGTACGTAACAATAACAATAATATGTTTAATAAAAATATATTTTTAAAGCTAAATATGTCGTATAAGCTGTAAAATTTTATCTAGATCCGTTCATTTCACATTCATATTACGATATGATTTAAAATTTGATTATCAAAATAATTTTTAATAATAAAAAGAAAATCAATTATCAAAATTAAAATTTCTAGACGCATTATTTATGAATTTTGTTTAAATAGAAAAAAATAAGTTCGATTTCTAATCGGGGGTATGACTATTTTTTTTTATACATAAAGGATGGTAAACGAGTGGAAGGTCCAAGTGGTCCTTTGCCCATGGACATATACAACACCAGAGGAGTTGTAAATGCGCTGCCGACCTAGTGTTAAAATGGAAGCGGGAGAAAATAATGTGGTGGCCGTGGCCGTTCGCCATCGCAACCACTACATTCTAGGGAAAGGATGGGTGGGAATAGGGAAATCCTGGCTTATATGTCATCGAACCGGAACAAATTATTAAATATTTGGCGATTCGTCTTTGACATTATAGTGGTCGCGAGCGAGTCCTAACTACTGGGATACCCGCCTTTTACGGGACGCTACCCAACGGCGGAAGGAAATTGTATTCTAACCCCATTTTCTCACAGGGGACACACTATATTTATATTATTTTGATATCTCCGTTCAGATAAGACAAAGCGCGGCGTTGAGTTCTGCAACTGAATACATAATGTCTCGAATTCGGGCGGAAAGCAGCGAATGCAGGGTCTTGACACTAGGTTCTGTCAGAATACCCTGCTATGCTAGGATAATGCGTGAAGCTAATATTTTTAAGGAAAAACGTGTAAAGCGGAGTGAAAAATATTTATACCTATTTATTTGCATTTATATAATGTGATTTAACTAAGATTCTTGGAAAATCGTCACTGCATTTTAATTGAAATAATTAAGCTGAATGATTCAATATTTCTAATAATCGTATACATTTATGTATCTCTTACATATTTTCTTTGACAAATTCACGTATATTTTCGAACGTTAAAATATAATTAGTAATTAGAGTTCACAATTACAAAAAATTTTTTTTATTATAGTTTCATGTTCTTCCCACATAGCAGGTCAAAGAGAACCTAGCGTCAAAACATTCTGTTCTCTACTCTCCGCCTAATTTTAAGCAAGTTTTAATTAAAGCCTGTCGTAGCGTAGAGGCACAAGCGTGCGACTGTAAACGCGACAGGTTGTGGGTTCGATTCCCACTCCAAGAAATGGAATTTTTCACTTCCTGGGTTTGGTAACAAGGCAAAGCGCGGCGTTGAGTTCCGCCACTCAGCCCGCAATGCTTCAATTGGGCGTAAACGAAGTTGAACGAAGTGTCTTAACACTAGGTTCCCACTGCCTACCCCGCTATATGCGGGATATGCAGTGTAACCCCGCTATATGTATGTGTAAGTTTTTATTGCTAGTTAAATATCGAGACTCAACGCCATGCCTTTAAGATGTTGATTAAATAATAATAATTAAATACAGACAATTTTCCTCTAGTGTGACTCAAACCCATACTTATTGCGTTTACAATGAAACACAGTACCACTGCACTATGACTAAACTATTACATTTACTATTATTTTATATGATTTTTCCATGTAGATAGAGGAAATTAAATAAAGATCTAATTAATATTTATGTGAAGAAATATTACATTGGTAAGATAAAGAAAAACTAAAGAGGATAAGGCCTTATAGGTTTTGATTGTGGGAGATTCCGGTTTTATTACAGCTATAATGTATATTTCTTTAGATTTTAATGGAAAAGAAATTAAATATGTTATAGATATTTATACTTATAGTAAGCAATATTCAGTGTAATGACTAATTAAAGTTTTTATTTCCTCGACGTGAAATCGAGATATTACATGACGAATGATGGAACTGATCACAGCTCCTTATTTAATCACGGCGGGGATTTAATAATTTAATCTATAAAAAATCAAAAATGAAAACAAAATATTCTTTATTCAAATAGGCTGTTACAAGCACTTTCGAATCGTCAATTTACAAAGGTATAAGTCGTGTCAGTCCTAACGGAAGCTACCACTGGCTCGGAAGGCAGTTCTGCTGAGAATATATATTAAATACTGAATAACTGAGTACTAGTATAGGAGTGTAGAAGATTTCTCAAAATTCCTTCCTATGTAAACAAAAAACTACGGAATTTTAATATTTGTAGTCCACACATACAAAGTCACGGTATATAGTTAGTTATAAATAAGAAATGATAAGTTAATTATAATTTTTCCCCCGAGTGGGGATCGAACCCACAACCATGTGAAATATAGAGGAAAAGTCATTGCCTTATACTCGTATATTATAATTAATATGATTTCATATATTATTCGCAATTAAATAACGATATGATCGTATGCTAATAACATGTAATATGGAATCGTGTTTCGTCAAGCAGATGATTGAATATATTTCTTTATTATTCAAATGTATCTTTGAACCTTATTATCTTTTTTCTTTAACTTAGTTTGGTTTATTTGTAATATTTTTAAATTGAAAAGCTACTTTATAAAATATAAGCTATATCCCACGACATCGTTTGCGTTGGATTAGAGAATATAAATTTTTTTTTTTTTTTTTTTTCAACTTCACGCTGTATTCTGCATGTAGCGGGATAGGCAGAGGGAACCAGAAAACCTAATGTTAAGACACTCCATTCTCTTAAAACAATTCCGTTCCCCACTTTCCGCCGAATTGAGGCATTGCGTGTTGAGTAGCGGAGCTCAACGCCGCGCTTTGCCTTGTTACCAGACCCAAGAAATGAAAATACCAAATTTTACATTTCCTGGAGTGGAAATCGAATCCACAACCTATCGCGTTTATAGTCGCACGCTTGTGCGTTTGCGCCGCGACAGGTGTTGATTTTATTTTTTTTCATTTTTCATATGAATTACGAAAAATCTTCTCGTAGTGGTCCCTATAATCCACAAGTGGTCGTGCCTAATTTCAGTTTTCTACGGCCTGTAGTTTCGGCTGTACGTTGTCTTTCAGTAACTCAGTAACGCAAGCGTTTTAGAGTTTTATAGATTACATGTGACCGACAACGTATAGGCGAAGCTACTGCTCATAGAAAGCTGAAGTTTGACATGTGTTCCTTGGGGAATAAAGGAACCTAAGAAAGGATTTCATGAAATTTATACAAAAACGGGAATAGACGGGATTTTAGGAATAAAACCAGATTTTTTTCGTATACGAATTAGCGTACAGCTGCTTTATATAAAGACGAATATTTTACAAATTTGGAAAAATACAACAAATTTATTCTATAATTATTAAAAATGCCAAAACTTATGAGAAGGAATAGATGATTGTTATTCTTTCACACAAAAACTACTGAACAGATCTAACTATGAAGCTTTATAATAATATAGCTTATACATCACCAGAATACAATTTATAAAAAAATATGTAATTTGGCCATAATATAAGTATCTACTATCTAGTAATCATATAATAAAATGAACAAAATAGAGGCAAGTATATCAGTTAATCTAAAGGGTTTGAAGGTCCTTGTGATCGTGCGGCGTGAGCTTTGTAGTATAGTATAGTAATAAATTATGAGTTAACGTAAAATAAATATTTATATTATTATTCTCGTCTATAATCGTATGGAACTACCGTTATGCGTGTTACATATTAATTGTACCGTTATATGTTGTATGTTATGTTATGTTTTGTTTTGTATACATATTTAAAGCTGGATTTTTTAAAATTTTAATTTATTAAATATTTTTTTACAATCTATATATATTATTGAAATACATGTGTATAAATTTAATTTAATATTAAAAAGAAATTAAATAAATTGATAATTTACAAATGGGGAACGGAGTGTCTTAACACTAGGTTCCCTCTGCCTGCCCTGCTATATGCGGGATACAGCGTGAAGCTATGTATGTATGTTATTTACAAAAAAAAAAAACTCTAAGTGTAAAAAGTCTCTAAGTGTTAGTAGATGCGAAACACCAATACCAACTCAATTTTTAATACAAATTTAATTTAGAAACAAAAATAAATTTTAAAAAATGATAATTTTCCACAAAAAATACCAAAAAAATACCTAATCCAAAAATCCACTCACCAGTCTCTTTACAAAGATGGCTCGAACACTCCCCATCATCAAAAAAGGGTAAACCAAAAACATTGACAAAAACAAAATTTAAACTAATAAAAATTTTCAAAAATTCCATGTTATATTTTGAAGGACAAGTGTTCTAATCGGCTAGTGTGTTATAACTGTGGTCTACCACCACATGCGGTACACCTTACCTGTACCAACGCAGACCTCGCTGAGACAGGGTCGTGGGCTCTTGTATTCGGTGAGAACTAACACCGTGGTGTAGATACCGAGAGCGATCAGTGACAGCCCTAATGCGACGATCAGGACGGACGAGCAGCGAACTGTGCGCTCTCTGAAAAAAAATATATTTAAATTAGTTTTTTTTTGTGTGTGAAGACCCGTTATTCGGATTTGGTGATTTGAAATTTATATTAGGTGATAGTTTTTCTTTTTTTTTGTATAGGAACATTATTTTTTCTTATTTTGCGCAATAGGTTAATAATAGAAAGCTTATAAATACATTTTATTTACTTATTTTTCATTCATTTTTGGTAAATAACCGCTTCTCACTACGGTAGTGATACCTAATACGTGTATCTAATCACATGAGTGTAACATAAATATAGACATTATCATAAGTAGGATTTGAACCCATCCACTAGTTGCGTTCAGCCACATCTTATGTGCTATGAGGCCTTTATTACATAAATGACATGAAAAGTAACCGTTTAAAAAAATACTTTCACGCTAAATAAATCTTAGTGTCATGACTCTTACACACACTTAGACCACAAGAGTGACAGAACTGAACACCGCGTTGCCTTACCAGATTGAAGTAATTAAAATAATTTAAATATATTTCCCCTATGTAGGGATTGAACCCACTATCAATCGTGATAACAATCAGACGGCCTCTAAATTTAATTAATTTACTTAAAAAATATATAAAAAAAATAGATAGGCAGTTTTACCGTAAGACGACATACATGTCGTCTACAGATTCTTCAAGCACTTTCAATATATATAATAATTACATACAACTAGGCTAAGCTTTTTAGGACATCGAATCAAATACTAATTGAATGATAAAAAATTAGAAAACGGTACACTATATTCTATGAGGAACCAAACTAGTTCTTATAGTGAAAATAAATCTTATCAATTTGTAGGTGAAACAGATTAGAGTAATAAAAAATGTCGATTCACTTTCATTAACATTCAGTCTTAATTAGTATCTATAAAAACGTAATGTTTAACTAATTTAATGTCAGGTTAATGTTAATTATCTTTTCTGAGTGGCATTAGGATTTTTTGACGCTGATTTTTGGAGTATAAATGAAGGTATGGTTTTACTATGCACATACAAAAAAAATAGTCTATTTAAAAAAAATCCAGCAATGCAAGGTAGTCTATGAAAACCTAATATGAAGACATTCCGTTCTATATTTTTCACCAAAAATCACGTGTTGACAGTAAGATATCATAGAGCAGTGAAACAGCCACTGCGCTACGATGAAAGCCTCCTAAGATAGCAGTAGAATTTATATAATATTGTTTATTGCACTTTAAAAATACAAGCAAGTTGATTAATTAATAATTTATTTGTATACAAACAGTTTAGTCGGATCCGAATCCATAATACTTGAAAGCAATTTACCACGGAGCTCTGGGTACTATAATATTTATTTCTTTTTTATGTTTAGATATTACAGATATGCGAGAGCCCACATTATGGTAATAACGTATTAAAAAATTAGTCCAAATACATAATTCTTTTAAAAATATTTTACTATGAAAATAAGAGTAGGTGAAGGTTTGTGTAATACTAGGTTCTTTCTGCGACGATGTGTCTCATATATTTTTTATTTTTACTTATATATTATGTCTTAATTAGTACTAGTGCCCCCGTTGACGCGTTATTAACGCGTCCTAGCAACGTATGTACGAGTATATGTCACTTTATATAAACATGGATGTCAAGCCATGGTAGTGTTGAGTAACATTTATTTTAATAATTTAATATATTTTATGTATTATTTTAAAAAGATACTATTATTCTACACTCCTTCGCTATATAAACTATAAGTGTGCCAAGTTTCATGCATCTCCCTTCGCGTATATTTCGTGAAAAGGGATCTAAAGTTTTTGCTTCACGTATTAATATATAGATGTAAATCAGAGAAAACTTAGTACTAAGGCACTGGTCTCGACTTTCCTCCCATCTTACATTCATTATTTAATGTGATATTACACGTCATTAGGTTAGTGGAATTTTATGCCTTATATTTTTTTTCTTACCCGACAAAAGGAAAAGGAAAATAAATTTATATAAACAAACACTTTTTTAAAGTATATTACGCATACCAATGCGTAATATACTTTAAAAAAGTGATAAATACGGTACACCGTAGTGTAGTTTATTTATCATCAATAGATTATACCACAGGATAGAGGCCGTCGCGGGACAGTGGAACTGTGTCACACCCTAAACGCGGTTGGTTGTGGGTTCGATTCCCACTCAGGGAAATGATTATATCTAAATTATTTTAATTTTTCTGCTCTGATAAGAAAAAGTGCGACGTTAAGCTTCGCTACTTAATACGCAATGTCTTGAATGGAAGAGGAAAGCAGAAAACAGTCTTTACAGGTTCTCCTTACCATCTATCGATCTTGCATGCATACAAAACATGTAGCTGATATTAATAGTTTTTTTTTTTAACTTCACGCTGTATCCCGTATACAGCAGGGTAGGCAGGCACTCCATTCTCTTTCAACAATTCCGTTCCCCACTTTCCGCCGAATTAAGGCATTGCGTGTTGAGTGGCGGAACTCAACGCCGCGTACTTTGCCTAAAAAGGCTTGGTAAAAACCAAGCCCAAGAAATGAAAATACTAAATTTTACATTTCCTGGAGTGGGAATTGAACCCACAACCTGTCGCATTTACAGCCGACAGGCGTTATTTATAGATAGTTTTTTTCAGTTCATTTATTATTAATAATTTTTATAGTGCTATCAAGGCCATTGCGGCACAATGAAAAAGTGTAGCACTGTAAACACGACTGGTTATGGGTTCTGTTGAAATTAAATTATTTTTATTACTCCGTTCTGGTTAGACAAAACGCGGCCATGGATTCAACCATTTAACACGCAATATTTTTCATGAGGGCAGAAAATAAGAAAACGAAACGTCTCGACACTAGGCATTCTTCCTACCTTATATCTACATATATATAAATACATGAAGGAAAAATTTTGGATCCTTTTTATGAAAATTATGTGGACGGAGGAGAATGAAACTTGGCACACTTATAGTTTATTTAGAGAGGGAGTGCAGAATACTAACATTTTTTTTTTAAATAATGCATAAAAAGTGTATTAAATAAACAAAATAAATGTTACACACACTACCATGGTTTGACCATTGCTAAAGACAACGCGTTGTTAACGCGTCAACAGGGACACTAGTACGAAAAAACCGTGACGGTAAGAAAAAATTAAAAAGTATATATATCCTTTAACATCATAATTTATAAGGTAATATATAGTAAATCAATTAAAACAATAACACGTGTATCATGTAAGGCTCAATACGGTATTGAGCTTTTACTTTACGAGGCTCATTGGATAGTTTTATTGTAAAACTGTTTTATGTATGCGGAACATGTAATTTATTTTATATGCAACATCTGGTTATGAAAGCTCACTTGTATATTAATTTATACTTATAAAGATTGATTTTTTATTACTTAGCTATAACAAAAAGGTATTACAAATAATTTTATTAGATATTGACATAGTGCGGCGCTTAGTTCCGCTATCACCATTTAACACATAATATCTCATAAAGCGCGAACGGAGTGTCGTTCTGCTGTTTCTTTTTTGTATTAGGTATATATATTTTTGACGCTCTCTGCCGCCTACCAGCACAGTCAGGGAGAATCTAGTATCAAAGTACACTGTTCTCAGCTTTTGCCCGATATGAGATATTACTATTTGTGGTATTTCAACGCCGGACTTTTAATTTATTAATGGAAATAATTTAAATATATTTATTCACCTGGACGGGGATCGAACCTATAACCATTCGAGCTTCGTGTTTACAGTCACACGTCGTTCTACTGCGGCACAATAGCCTCTCGATGTATAGGTATGTGCCGAATCTTAGCTTTCTACGGTCAGTAGTCTGGACGGGGTCGAGTCCCGCTACCTTAAAACTTTTATACTTTTTTTTTTACTTCACGCTGTATCCCGCATATACCGGGGTAGGCAGAGGGAACCAGAGAACCTAGTGTTAAGATACTCCTTTCTCTTTCAACATTTTCGTTCCCCACTTTCCGCCAAATTGAGGCATTGTGTGTTGAGTGGCGGAACTCAACGCCGCGCTTTACCTTGTTACCAAACCCAAGAAATGAAAATACTAAATTTTACATTTCTTGTAGTGGGAATCGAACCCACAACCCGTCGCGTTTACAGTCGCACGCTCGTGCCTCTGCGCCACGACAAGCGTCGTGTATTCGTCTGTACCTCAGATATTTTGCGTTCTATAGCCCAGGCAAACAAAATGCCGGCTGAACCTAGTACATATAAAAAATATCAATATAATCTGTAAGTTGTAAATAACATATCAAAAGACAGTAAACTGCGCGTGCGCGACTACGGAACGGAATGTCGTCAGTATGTTATTGTTCTGTATTCCACTTGCACTTGCACTTTCTGATTACTAAGGGCGAGACCATGAAAATGAAAAAATTAAAAGAATATGAAGTATGGTATTGTTTAAAATGTATGTATATGAATTTCGGCGAATTTTAGGATTTTAGATTATACTAGCTGTATCCCGATTTCGTTTGCGTAGACTACAAATAGTAATTAAATTTTCTTACGTCTACTACGCAGACTGTATTAAAAGGGAAAATTTATCACAAAAATAAATGAAATGAGGGAATCTCATATCATCAAGCATATCATCTATATATAAATACGTGAAGCAAAAACATTGGATCCCTTTTTAAAAAAATTAGGCGGACGGAGGAGCATAAAACTTGGCACACTTATAGTTTACATAACGAAAGAGTGCAAAATAATAATATCTTTTTAAATAAATGCATAAAAAGTATATTAAATTAATTAAATAACTGTTACACACACTACCATGGTTTGACATCCATGTTTATATAAAGTGACATATACGTCACTACGCAATGCGTTATTAACGCATTTAAAGGGACATTAGTAAAAATAATGCTTCATCTAGCGGCTTTTTAGCTGCTCACGTACATTATGTCAAATATAATACACCTAATATCTACAATCTAAAGCAGCTAAGTTAAGCTAGTGTTATATGTGGGAGGTACTATATGATTTAATTTTTTACACAACATTTCAAAACATTTTCAAAATCAAAAGCAAGTTAAAAACCAAAAAATTATTCGTCGCGAACAGGTAAATATATTTTTTGGTTTTAGGTTAAACATCAATGGCTTCAATTTCAAGGAAATTTTTAAATTCCAGTGTAACAGTCACATACATTCATATAAAAAACGTATAAATTACATTTGGCAGACATCGTGGCACAGTGGGGCAGCTATTGACTGTAAACACGATGGGATTGAGTTCTAACCCCATTCGAAGGAATGTTTATATTTAAATTTTCTTTATTCTCTTTCTGGTAACAAGACAAAACGCGGCGTTGAGTTCCACCACTCAGTGTGCAATACATCAATTCGGCAGAAATTGTGAAACGGGAATCTTAAGAAGACCTCTTTTGTGGCTTGACCCTAGGTTCTCAGGTTTTCTTTGCCTACCCTGCTATGGGCAGGATACAGCGTGAAGGTAAACAAAATTCCTTCACCCTCTTTGATAAGACAATTATAATTGTTAAAACTATATAAATTATTTCTTTTCCACCGCTCTGATAAAACGCAGCATTGAGTTCCGCCACTCATCGTCTCGATTTCGGGCTAAAGTGGAGGACTGAATATCATAACATTAAGTCTCTCTGACATGTCATGCGGGAAAAAGCATGAAGCAGTAAGAAGTGATTGCGAAAATTTAGTAACAAAGAGCATCATGTCACGACATTACATTATTTGCGGTTTTTATTTAACAGCTATTTCCTTAGAAAATACCATTTTATAAGTAAATGCTTATGACAAACCACCAAGCAGGAATTTAGACTGAGCAGGAAACAATGCTCATCGCTAATAGTGGCTGATTATCTTTTAGAAGATTTCATGGGGCAGGTTTTTTTAATGTTTTCTATTGTTCACGCGCTTTTAGATAAAAATTTATGACACTAGTATGCATATATCTCTTGGTAAATCATCAGGATCATGAACTGTTTGTCTAGACGTTACTGACGTGCCTAATTGCAAAGGATAGTTTTAGTTAAGAATCTCAGTCGAGGGTCTTTGATACTTAAAATATTCTTAGCACCCTGTGTGACAAAAGAATACGCTTAATCCCGCAAAGCAGGATAGGCAGAGAGAACTTAGAGTCAAGACACTCCGCTAATCACTATCGGCCCGAACCAGGTATTGCACGTTTAATGGTAGAAAACAACGCTGCGCTTTGTCTTCTTATCAGAGCGTAGAACTTAAAATAATTTAGATCCACTTCCACTCCACTTCCACTTCCACCACATAATCCACTTCCCCAGAAGGAATCGTGTCCATTACCTATCATATTTACAGTCAGCATATTCTCACTG
Organism: Philaethria dido; assembly: GCA_033558755.1. NCBI lineage: Eukaryota > Metazoa > Arthropoda > Insecta > Lepidoptera > Nymphalidae > Philaethria > Philaethria dido. The sequence continues at coordinate 104,693 of JAKGSA010000412.1, read as the reverse complement.
CACCACGATGGACTCAAAAATAAATTAAATATAAAACATATTATTCTTCATATTATCCAAAACTTGCTCCAGATAAGGATCGTATAAGTAACGGTGTAATACTTTCAGTATCACCACTGGTATTCTCTTCACGTACACAACGCTATATGAATACGATGTCGTAATGTGACTTTGATTCATGAGTGAGGTTAACGCTTTATTATATTGAGAAGTTCAGATTTTATCATTTCGCATATTTCTTCAAGCTTCTAACGATTTTAATGGAAATTAAATAAAATGGATGTCTCTGGGTTGCATAGAATTTAATTTAAGGTTTTTTATTTAGAAGTGACGAAGATAAGAAAGTCCCTCTGTAAGATAAAGCGCGGCGTTAAGTACCGCTTGAGACGCAATTTCCCGAGTGCAAGTCCACGGGGAACTGCATGACCGAGTGTTAACACTCGGTTTTTTCTTTCCAGTTGTGCCGGAAAATATGTGAAGCTGTAAAACAATTTTTTGACGTTGCCATCCAGTAACTCATAACATAACTCTTAAAATTAAAGAACGAAGTAATAAATATCTTAATAAATAATAAAATAAATAAAGTCAACTCAATGCGGCAGAAAGTAGGGAACGGCAATCGTTAAGAGATCGAACTGTCTTAACACTAGATTCTGTGGTTCCCTCTGCCTACCCTGCTAAGAGCGGGATACAGCGTGAAGCTATACAAATAAAAAATGCACATAATAGTAATATAATTATTTTCACCAGTGGGTATCGAATACGCAACTAATCGCGTTTATTATCAGACATTACCCCACTGCGCTACGATGGCGTCTATGATTGAAGTATAACATTACAAAATCCCATACTTAAGAGTTTAATGCTCAGCTGCGCTTCAGTTTTGGTACAAAACACTACTTATGTTAAAAGGCATACCATTGTTTGCAATAAACGTACTTTTATAACGATATGTTCTTTATAATATAACTATATGAAGCTTGCGTTACTCACTGATTGACATACAATGTACACGCGAAACTGCTGCCCATGGAAAGCTAAAATTTAGCTTGTAGACTTCTTGGGAAATATAGAAGAGATGACAGAGTTTTCCCCTATCCCACCCCATCCTTTCCCCAGAATGTGGTGGTTCTGATAGCGAACTACTACATTGTCCTCCCCTTCCATCTGTATCTATCTAGGTAGGCAACGCATTTACAACACCTCTGGTGTTGTAGATGTCTATGGGCGAAGGTAGCCATTTACCATCAGGTAGTCCTTTTGCTCGTTTGCCATCCGTTATCCATAAAAAAAAGAGACGAACGGGGACAGTAGGTTTTATAGTCCACGCAAACAAAATCACAGGGTAGTGGGTACAGCTAATAATATTGTACTTCAGTAGCAGGCGTAATAGGTTGATAAAACGACTTGTACATACAATTTTATTAAGGAGTGTTATATTTTTCGTGTGTATTATGTATGTTTGTAATATTCTTTATTGCTTCATATCTTCCAGAGACAGATTTATATAAATAAGATGTCGTTAGATAGGTATTCATACTCCAAGTGTTCTTAGATATGTGACGTCATTCTTAATTCAATATGGCGTCCTCCAAAGATAATTACGTCATGAATAAAAGCAAAAAAAAGCCAATTTTCTTTTTTATTAAAATTTTAATTTTGTCAACTTATTCAAGCTATATACGGATATGTAGAAACTTTAATTCCTATTAAAAAACAATAAGCATATAAAATTGCAATAAAACAATAAAAGATGCCGTCATAGTACACTTGCAAGTGTACTATTATGAGTACAATATTTAAAATTAAACACAAATAAAGCGGGCTTGAAATATGTTAATCTATGTGAGATCCGTTTGTCTAGTGCCTATAAAATCTTTACGGAAATATCAGAAGTACATATATTTTTACTTTGATTATCATCTTATGTTGTCATAGACGTACCAGGATGCACGCACTGCAAATGACTAGGGGTTCATATCCTAGACATAAAAAAGTATTTATTTAAATGTCAACGTCGGGCTGTAAATATGACTGTTTCCACTCGGGATAGTGATTGAATAATTAATATACAAAAATGTTTATATCTATTTCGCCGTTCGGTTAAAATAAAGCGTGGCGTTAAGTTCCGCAAAGTTTCGAATTTGGGGAGAAAATGCAAAAAAATATTTTAACATCAGGCTCTCTCTGGCTAGGGTAGCCATGTGGTAAAAAGCGTAAAGGATAAAGATATATTTAAATTGTATAGCGGGGTAGTCAGAGAGAACGGAGCGCCAAACGCTACGGTCTCTGCATACCTCTTTCGCCTCATCTGCAGTCAATAACCTCTTCATGCATGCCCTCCGGGGGGTCCTCATGCTTTTAACCTTCCTCCAGTATCATTGATACTGTTTTCTCTAAGATCAACCGAGGTCTCCCCTTACTTCTCTTCGACTACCCCGCTAGGGATAAAACGTGAAGTTAGGTTAGTTAGGTTAAATTGTATAGCATTGAACTTCGCCGTGTAATTGACAGGTTTAAAATAAAATAAGAATAAAGATGGATTAGGTACATATATGACAGTGGTTTTTACATCGCGTTTTGCAGTAAATGTCATAACGCCTCTCTTCAGAGAATCAGATCAACATGTTCTTCTTAGGAACTTAAGGCTTTATCTCGCATAGCAAGGTAGTAAATCAGAACCACCCAAGTTCTAGATATTGCGATTTAAATGTCGGAACTCAACGCCGCGCTAAGTCTTATTATAACGAAAAGAAAATTATTTAATGCATCCATTTGGCGCAAAGTGGGGAACGGAATTGTTGTAAGTGAGTTTTAACATTAGGTTCTCAGGTTCCCTCTGCTTACCCCGTTATATGCGAGATACAGCGTGAAGATAAAAAAAAAGAAAAAAAAATTGTTTAATTATAATCGCCAATGGGAATCGAACTCAAGATCAATCACGTTTTCAGTCAGACGATCTATGTCTTCTATACATTTATCAGAAATTACTATTTAAAATAAATGCATACTAGTTTTAGCAGCACTCAATAATCTTGATAGAAATCGTAATAGCTGTCACATATACGTACATACAATGAAAATAAGTCATTTCATTGTTAACTTATAATATAAAGCGTTGCATAACTGTAAACCTTAGAATGTCGAGACAAATGTTGTATGTCAAGTGTTAGGGTGAACAACAGTTTCAATTATTATGGATGGATTTTTAAAGTTTGATTTTTTTTAATTTAGTTTAAATTAAAAAAAAAAAATAATATATGTAAATATCATTGACATGAATATCATTGAATTTTACTAGCTCTATTTTTTTTTTTTTGTAGGTTTTCATAGACATTTACACAGTACATTTTCTGCCATTTGTACATACATTGGCTAATGTGTGGTAGAACTGTAGTTTATTATATATACTTAGGAAAGCGAAAATATTTTAAATACTTTTCTTCTACGATACGATTTGAATTTAATAAATTGCATTCATATGCTCTTGCCAATTGATTGTTCTTTGAAATAATCTTTGGGTAGCAGAAATTTGTAAAAATCTCTCTACAGAGATGCTAATAACAAAAATAAGTTGTAGCATTCGTATAACAATTTCGATGCAGCCGGATATAGATTGCATGGCTTAGTGGTCCGAGCGCTTGGACGGTTACAAAGAGGCGCGCGTGCGTTTAAGTTTTTATACGTTTTCTAAATAAGAAATGAAAATTTTCAAATATAATCATCCCATCGAAAGTGGGTCGAACCCACAACCACTGCATTTACAGTCAGATGTCACATCGCTCCTGCACCACATAACCTTAATTGTATAACTAACAGAAAAAAATGATATTTTTAACTTTAAATCCTATATAGCACAAGTTGAAGGTCACCACAGTGTTTGATCCGCATCACACTTTCTATAGGACATTGTAACGGTTTGTGCAGGAAGTGCGTTCGGACGGATTATATGAAATTATTTCAAGACTTCACTTCTTGCTTCGGTATTTAGAATATACGGCGATCTATTGTTATTAGAATAATAGTAACGGGTTGACCGGTCTGTGTCCTCGTTTGCTTTGTAAGCTTATCTTAAAAATATGGGTCGAAAATCTGTATATATTTCTTTCGTTACTTTGTTACTGAAAACGCAAATCGAAAATACTGGACCTAGAAAGATCAATTTTTGCATGTAACCTTAGGGAGTTTGGGAAAGAACTAAGAAAGGATCCATAATTCCTAAAGAAACACCTTGTAGGCAAATGTAATTACGTGCTACAACTAGTTTTTAATAAGTAAGTTAGTGTGTTTCACTTTTGTTGTTAGTATAATAAGGTTATCTGTATGTGTACTCGCTTTGTAAGATCATTTTATTAACATATTTTATTTTTTTGGGTAGTAAAACCATCCTACTCCTGAATCTTACCAATATAATAAATGCGAAAGCTGTGAAACTAAATTTCAAATATATTACAGAATATTACGCCTGTCGTGGCGCAGAGGCACAAGCGTGCGACTGTAAACGCGACAGGTTGTGGGTTCAATTCCCACTCCAGGAAATGTAAAATTTAGTATTTTCATTTCTTGGGTTTGGTAACAAGGCAAAGTGCGGCGTTGAGTTCCGTCACTCAACACGCAATGCCTCAATTTAGCGGAAAGTGGGGAACGGAAATGTTGAAAGAGAATAGAGTGTCTTAATACTAGGTTCTCTGGTTCCCTCTGCCTACCCCACTACATGCGGGATACAGCGTGAAGTTAAAAAAAAAAATACCTAAGCCTTATTAGTTACAAAAACTGGTTTTGCCAGGAAATATATAGAGCTCTATGAGTCATACAGTTTTAAGTAATGGAAATGTAAAACTATATGTCTGTAGAGTATTAAATATAATAATAACAAAAAAGTTTACCTTTTTTGTAAAAAAAATAGGATACATCAAAGTTATTCAGTTCTTATAAAGAAAATATTTATTTTTAGCTGTCAAAATATTTTTTTAAGATTTAAGTGTTAAGATAATAAAAAAATATTCCATATCAGATAGGGTTGGGTCCACTGAACTCTTAAAGTTAGTGTGGGCCGAAAAATAAACAAAGGTTGTTGCACTCGATTGGAAGTAATGCAAAAAATGGCGATATTAACGGGACAGTCTAATATTACACGGAATTTTGTATCGATTAAAATTATATGTTATTAATAATCGATTGGTCATTATTTAAGGTTATTTAATCTGCTATATTTGGAACTCTTTACGGTTTTCGCCACTGTTAAAATCGATTAAAATAATATGTTATTAGTAATCGATTAATCATTATTTAAATTCTCATTTTAATAAAATTATTGGACAATTTACTGTTATTGTCACTATTAGAATTTAAAATCGATTAAACAATATGTTGTTAGTAATCGATTTTCATTGTTAAAGATTTTTAATTGATTAAGTTATTGAATTTATAGTTTTTGGCGTTGTTTAAATTTCTTTTATTTAAAATTCAGAGCATATCATTATCCTTTGCCAAGTGATCAATCTTAGGAATAATTGTGCTTACAACAAAAACATATCGTAAAATATCATAAAAATTATCGCGTATAAGTATTGCGATGTAGTTCGATAACAATGTATAACACAATTGGTTACACCGGACGGATGGATTCTTGGACAGATTCTGAAAGGCGCGGGTTCGAATCCTCACTGCGTTTAATTTGACAAGAGCTTAGGAATATTGTATTTCTCATTTCACTTTCCATTTATTATAGCATGCTAATAAAGTATTTTTAACGGATATATTATTTCGTTGTTAAACTTCATTTTCTTTATATTAATACGTAAAGCAAAAACTTTAGATCCCTTTTTACGACCATTACGCGGACGGAGGAGCATGAAACTTGGCACACTTATAATTCATATAGTGAAGGAGTGCAGAATGATGATATCTTTTTAAAGTAATGCATAAAACATATATTAAATCAATAAAATAAATGTTACACACATAGTTTGACATCCATGTTTATATAAAGTAACATATATGTTGCTAGTAAACATAATTAAACAATATTTTAATTTAATAAAACTTAATATATAACATCTATTATTAACAAAAAAATAATACATAAACGATGTATTTTCAAAAAATCTGTCGTGTAATTTAAATGTCAGCAACGTAACTTTTTGAGTGAGGGCAATTATTGTTTTTATGTACGTCCGGCGAAATTTCTGTAAGCACTTCAACTATGTCCCTTTTTAAAGTCATAATTTTAAATTATAATGACATTTTCATTACGAAGTAGCTTTTACCTTTTTATTGGTTTCATAAGATAATTAGTATAACATTTTAATGATGTTGTCGTGGGACAGCATCTGACTGTTACGGCGGTGGTTATGGATTCACAGTTCGAGAGGAATGATTATTTAATTTATTTTCATTTCCCTGCTCAGTAAGAAAAAACGTAACAACCAACAAAGATACACACAATATTTATAATATATCAAAATTAAAAAAAATGTATTTAGAAGGTAAAATGAAATGAAAAAAGACGAAATTGTATTTTTTTTTTGGTTTCATGCTTTATCCCGCGTGTGAGGTTAGACAAAGGGAATAGTGTTGAGACACTGAGTGTCACTATGCTGTGATGGCCTTTTGTCGGTATTACTTAATGAAAGTTAAAAAACAATAATTTTAATCGCATAAGCATACATTTATCAGTTATAACTAGTAGATTTTACATATACGTTTTCGGTATTTTATAACAAAGCAATAGTAGCAGGTTCAATGCCAAGGGAAACCTAAGCTGGCTGCCTCCCAATTAATGCGGCCCACGTACACTTTTCACCGTGCGGCCAAAACACAGACGAGAGCGTGATGGTATGTATTGGAAATGGTAATATGGAAAACTTTAAATTCATTTTGGTCAAAACCACACATTTTACTATTATTTTCGTATCGTAAACCTCGTTTTTTTTACTGAGAAATATATTAATATTGATAAGTTACTATACATACATACACATACATATTAGTTTCATTTTTGATATATACATACATAGCTTCACGCTGTATCCCGCATATAGCAGGGTAGGCAGAGGGAACCTAGTGTTAAGACACTCCGTTCCTCACTTTCCGCCGAATTGAGGCATTACGTGGTGAGTGGCAGAGCTTAATGCCGCGCTTTGCCTTGTTGCCAAACCCGGGAAATGAAAAATCCATTTACTGGAGTGGGAATCGAACCCACAACCTGTCGCGTTTACAGGCGCACGCTTGTGCCTCTACGCCACGACAGGCGTTACTATAAGGTCAGTTAATCGTTTTTTGACGATTCCAACTTAGAAGTTGACATTATGTAGTGAAAATTGTTTCTGGCTGAGTTGGGAAGTGTTTACATTAAGTTAGTCGTTCTAATTTAGCTTCATAATTGAGGTCGAGGAGGGAAACCGTGAAATTTTAGTATACGGGTATTCGGAGCCTTTCCAGATGGAAAGGCAAGGATGCCGATCTGGAGACCCACATAACTCAATCGGACGTGTATCCGCAACGGATTTCCTCACTATAAAATTAATTAAAAAAATAGCTTTTATAATTCAATTCAAAATAAATCTCAATAAATAATAAGAAAATGACTAAGATAAATAGATAAAAGGAATTGTTAAATATTGTCGTTTAATTTATAAATCAGATATAATGGGTTCGATTTCACCGTCATTGCATTATAATTATATTCACGCTTTTTTAGCAGAATAAGAGAAAATATTTACATAAAAGATGCCCTATTTTTATATCTTAGTCATCTGTATCTAAAAGTGCTGTAAAAGAAGCTTATTTCTCGAAAAAAAAATTAAACTAAATAATATATAACGCCTGTTGTGGCGCAGAGGCACAAGCGTGCTACTGTAGCGCGTCAGGTTGTGGGTTCGATTCCCACTCCAGGAAATGTAAAATTTAGTATTTTCATTTCTTGAGTTTGGTAACAAGGCAAAGCACGGCGTTGAGTTCCGCCACTCAACACACAATGCCTCCATTTGGCGGAAAGTGGGGAACGGAAATGTTGAAAGAGAACGGAGTGTCTTAACACTAGGTTCTCTGGTTCCCTCTGCCTACCCCGCTATATGCGGGATACAGCGTGAAGTTAAAAAAAAAATATATATATACATATATAATGATCAAATTACACAAAATCTTTATATATAACAGCATATATGCTATTCTCGTATATAAGTTATATTACTGTAAAGTTTCATCTAGATTAGTTGAGTAGTTTTTACGTGAAAGAGTAACAAGCTTCCTTACAACCTTTGGCATTTACAATATTAATATGAACAGACAATGTTTATAAATCAGCCTATGTGTTATTTTAATGTTTAAGTTTCATCTAGATATATAAAGAGTAACGAGGCAAAGCGCGGCGTTGAGTTCCGCCACTCACCTCGCAATGCCTCAATTTGGCGGAAAGTGGGGAAAGGAGTATCTTAACATTAGGTTCTCAGGTTTCCTCTGCCTACCCCGCTACGCGGGATACAGCGTGAAGTTAAAAAAAAAAGAGTTACAAACACTCATGCATTCTCACAAACATTCGCATTTATAATATTAGTGGATAACATATTATAAATTGCGCCATATGCCGCGGCAAGTGTTAATCGAGCGCGGTATAATGCCGCGCTATATGGCCGCGTATACGTAACAGCAATTGACACTAACAAGGAGTTCACTTTCCCTGTTAATTACAGTTATTTGTATGAGGCATCTGTTTGTAGCATAATTATTTTATTAATTTTGGGCAGAGACTTACTTTTGAATCAATGTATATTGTTTTGCGGAACTTAACGCTGGACTTTGTTTAAGGGCATCAAGATTTTATATCAAAATTTAATTCGACGAAACAGCTTAAATATATTTCGTTGAATAAAATTTAGCTTATAACCATCTCATTCGAGATATTACTTACTAGTGTCCCCGGTAACGCGTTAACAACGCGTTGTTTTTAGCGATGTATGTATATGTCACTTTATGTAAACGTGAATGTCAAATCATGGTAGTGTGTGTAACATCTATTTTATTAAGTTAATATACTTTTTATGCATTATTTAAAAATAATATATTGTAACGAATGCTGTAAGGTGACCTAAAGTATTAATTTATATGTAATTATTATGAAACAAAAATCATTATTTCGACTTTGACTTTCACTTTGATTTTGAATGTGGCTTTAATTTAAGCGCTACCTTTAACTTTGCCACGTTAAGTTCCACCACCGAGCACAAAATGTATTAATGTATTTATCGTTTTAACAGTTTTTATTTTTAGAAAATTTGCGAATATTTTATTAATTATCTCTGAAAACTGCTAATGCTAAGACATTCGCCAGTACAGTCAAGTTCGCCGCATCCTGCCCGAGTTATAGACATTACGTGTTGAATGGCGAAAATCAACGTCGCACGTTGTCTTACCAGAATGAAAATAATTTAAAAATGATAATTACTTCAAGAGGAAATCGAACCCACAACCAATCGCATTTACAATCAAATACTGCACTGCGCCACGATAACCTCTACAATGTACATAAATCTATATAAAGCTATAAAATAAGTTATTTAAAGGAAACTTATATATCTCGTTAAAACGACAAATATACAAAAGAAGCGGAAGTGCATCCATCGGTCCATCTTAAAAGAATATTTTGCATAAACAAAATTACACATGACATGCGTACAAGTAAAGGAATTATCTGTGGTCATTAATCTCACTATGAATACTTCGGATATATTGTTCTCGAATAATTCATCTTCAGAGGAAAGGAAAAGATACTTGTGTTTGTATGTTAACAATAAATACATTGGTTTTGGTAATGTGTCTAAATAAAAAAAATATTATAAAAAATAAATAGTATCGCGGCATTGAGTTCCGCCACTGAGCACGCAATCCCTCAATACGGTGGAATGTGAGGAACTTGAGTGTCTTAACACTAGGTTCCCTCTGCCTACCCTGCTATATGCGGGATACAGCGTGAAGCTATGTATGTATGATGATACTAGTACCGTTTTTCTACATGTGTGGTAACAATAAAAATTTTAAATAAAATGCACTAAAGAGTAAAATTATTACGAATAACCCAAAAACTGGTTGCCAGATCTTAGCTAAATCTAAATTTACTTTTATGTGATTATAATACTTAAAAAAATTAGCCGAATTGAAATCCTCTTTTTCTGGAAATCTGTTAAAAATTTTGACAGTCATTAATTTAGTAGAAGAGATATAATTTATAGCTACTTATTAGTTCATTCACACTCACAACCACACGCACACACATACGCACGCACACACACGCACACGCACATACTCACACTCACATTTACATAAGTACTCACATGAGCTTTTCCTTAAAGTTTGTTTTTTTATAATTTAATTTTTTTTTTTTTTATTTCGAACCTTTGTATTTTTTCTTGTAATATTGCCACTATAATTGTTTATTTTGGAGCATAAATGTGAATTCTAATAAGTGGGCGTTGACGCTGCGCTGCGCTTTCCAACTTTAGCAGTTGTCAACGTATCTTCTGTTACCGTACAATAAGCCCTATTTGTTCCTAATAAACTTTATTTTATTTTATTTTATTATTTTAACCACTAAGTTTACTTTCATCAATGAAAATTCAGAAATTATTTTAAAATATCTTATATATGCTATATATTATATACGCTATATCCCTAATAATCGTTCGAATTCGCTCATATTATTCGATATGATTTTGAAAAGAAAACAAATCTTTTGCGTTTCATGGTTTCACCGTGTTACCCACCGCGTTGCAGGGAGAAGAGTGCGAAGCAGTGTCTGGGACTTGCGACCCAAGTGTAGTTTAAAGGGACCCCTTTAATAAACATAAACGCCTCCACTGTCCAAGTGAGAGACTACTACTAAAGACAGGCTCCACTGACGAAAAGTATAATGATTTTAACCATATATTTAATATTCTTAAGACGTAGGATTTTCATTCTTATACATCGTAAATTTTTAAAGATTTTTAGAATACTTTAATAGTTAATAATGATAAATTCCAACATAAAAAAGTTAATGCCTACATATAATAAATAAGCATATTGACTCATAATTGCGGCTTTCTTTATGAGGATGACACTTGAAGGGATTTCCGAGCTCACGAACAAAGGGTGACTAACTATATGCGATTCTATGAACGTATTGCACATTCTTCAAAATAATTATGATAATTTAAATTTATTATTTTACTACACTGCTAGATAGCAAAAAAATGCAAAAAGAAAGTGACACTTTAACATTTTATATTTTTTATTAATGTATTACATTTGTATTTACACATATACATTTTTGAGGTGTCTTATAAAAGACATCAACGAGCTCTTTTTTTTGAAGCAGCTATATCACCCTCATATAATAACCAAAAATGTAGCAACAAATATTATTTTTTCTACTTCATAAAAGTGTATGTGAAAGTCGTAAACAAATATGCAGTAAAATCAAATATCAAAATATTCTTTATTAAAATAGGCTGTTACAAGCACTTTCAAATCATGAATTAATATAAGGATTTCAGTATTGTCAGTCTTACCAGAAACTACCAACAGCTCAAAGGGCAGTACTGCTAAGGAGAGTCGGCGAGAAACTCAACAGCTGCTCTTTTCAAATATAATTTTACAATAAATTCACAATTATGATGAGCTCGAGTATCAATAGCATTTAATGCCATGCTTTATAATCAGTATAGTATTCTTGGACAGAATAATTATATAAAATAAGGAATTTTTGAACCTGAATGTGTACTTTTGTTTTAATATGGCTTCATATGTACTTCACAAGAGAGGTATTTTTAAAACTTTATTTCTTATCAAGTTCACAAAAAGTTTTGTTCTTCGTATTTCCTTTCTGAGTGAATCATTAATGTTTCATAAATCAAGATACAAGTACGTTTACTCGCATACAAATCGTCTGTAATATTTTCTTAATATAACATTTTGCAACATCCTACTAATATTATAAATGCGAAAGTTTTTATGGATGGATATTCGTAACACACACGCAAAAATACACACTTCGGATTCAGATGAAACTTTGCAGTAATATAGCTTATTTATCAGAATAACACATAGACCATAATCTATAAAAAATTGGCTATACCGATAACTTTGTGGGATTAAATCTATAGAAATTAGTAAGTGAGATAGTTTAACAATTTTGTAGTGTCTGCTAAAAGGTACTTGTAAAAAAATATCTAATATAAATAGATAGTCAAAACAACATATGAAACGGAAAGTAATTTCTAAACTATTATAGTTCCGCTTCTGTCGTGTGTGCACTGCATACACATTTTTTTGAATTCACTGGACGAAACTGCTTACTCTATATATACAAAACCCTTGCATTACTGAGTAACTGATAGACAACGTGCAGCCGAAACTACTGCTCATAGAAGGCTGAAATTTATTATAAAAATTCTTTATTACACTTGAAAAACATCATAGATACAGATTCAGAAATGAAGTTATCAAAAGGTGGATTTAGCATGTAGGATTCTTAGGTGGTACAGGGAATTATTAAAAAAATATTCGGCGATAGAAAGAACAAATTAAATAAATTAATTCTTGGGGTTGTAGGGGAGCACTAAAAAAAGAATTTTCGAAAGTTTTGCAAAAACGGGGGAAATGGGATTTTAGTTCTAATAGTCGACGCAAACGAAGTCATCGGATACAGCTAGTTGTTTAGTACTTTAGTACAAAAAAGTAACAGTCTCTCACAAAAAACTCAAACACACCGACAACCACACGCATAATGCATCTATTGAATCAAATTTGCATTCAATTATGTAAATTAGTGTGAAAATTGAGATTTCAATGCGACGATAGCGATCGCGTGCGCATCCGTTACAGTTATACGGAATTATGTCAAATTGCACACGCGCTGTTAGGCGATCTGACGTGATATAACTATATATATACTAGTAGCTATAAATAATATTTAGTATTTTCATTTTCTGGGTCTGGTAACAAGACAAAGCGCGGCGTTGAGTTGCGCCACTCAGCACGCAACGCCTCTCAATTCGGCATAAAGTGGGAAACGAAATTGTTGAAAGAGAACGGAATGTCTGAACATTATGTCCTCAGGTTCCCTCTGCCTACCTGCAATACGCAGGATACAGCGTGAAGCTTATAACTAACGGTATCCCGCAACTCGCGTGAACTATTAACCTTCATTTAAAAATCCCAGTTTCGTAGATATTTCGAGAAATTCTCTATTAGTTCTCCCCTTCACTGCTTAAAGAACGTACATACCAAATTTCAGCTTTCTATGGCCAGTAATTTCATCTGGACGTTATATTAGGTCTAAATTGCACAAGTGCTGCCAGGCGATTCGATGTGATGTAACTATACACATATATAGTTATAACTAACCGTATCCCGTGACTTTCACGTGGATTATAAACCTAAAATCTCGTTTTGTCCTGTTTTCATATGAACATAGAGACATTCTCTCTTAGTGTCTCTTTTCTATACTTCCCAAGGAGCCTAATTTCAGTAGTTTCACGTGTACGTTGTCTGTCAGTCACTCACTAACGCAAGCGTTTTATTTATGTCAAATTAAACATACACTGTTAGGCGATATGATATAACTAATAACTATATATAGTTATAGCTACCCGCCGCGACTTCGTTTGCGTGAACTATATAATCTAAAATCCCATTGTCATAGAAATTACGAGAAACCCTCTCTCAGTGTATTTCTATATTTTCCTTTATTCCAAGTTTCCATTGCCAGCAGTTTCACATATATGTTGTATGTCAATAATTCAGTATTATTATTGTTGTACAAGCGCTCTAAGCGATCAGATATAACTAAATGCTTTGTTCATCTCAGCAGAGTATTCAGAGAAATCTAATCTTTTGGCACCAATGAGGATCGAATGTACCACTGAGTCACGATGGTTTTTTAACATTTTGTCTTTTTATATTATTTTTTAATATTTTCCTATGTAATATATGCTATGCCTTCATTGTGTTTAATTTCCAATAGTTTTGATCATGATTTAATTTATTATTAACGTTTTGAAACAATTTTTTTAACTACTATTGTATCTGTGAGCAATAATTGCGGTACTATTTCACAAGATTACGATAAAAAATTCTAGTATTTATTTACTAGATAATGCTAGATTAAAGTGATTTTTTTTAAAATAGAAAGTAGGAAATATTAGTTGTTTCTAATAAAATTAAAAATATAAATAATATAAATATTCTATTTTCTTGATCTGATAAGATATAATGTGGCGTTGAGTTGCGTCGCTTAATACATAACGTTACAAGGATAAAGTGACTTGTCACTGGAGGCTCTTTTTCTACCCCATAAAGTGCAATTAATATATAGAGGCAAATATAGGCAATAATATAAATGTGTTATTATTAAATAGACGTAGGCATTTATAAGAAAACATACATACATAGCTTCACACTGTATCCCGCATATAGCGGGGTAGGCAGATGGAACCTAGTGTTAAGACACTCCGTTCCCCACTTTCCGCCAAATTAAGGATTGCGTGCTGAGTGGCGGAACTCGACGCCGCGCTTTGCCTTATTACCAAATACACGACAGGCGTTCAATTTAAAAGATAAAAAATTGAAAGGAGTAAGTTTGGAATCCATCTTTGAATCCAAATCCTAAGCTACAGTTACGTTTATATCGAACTACATTGAAATTACGAAATAATTCCGTACCAAACAAGAAAATTGATTAATCGAAAAACCATACTTTTTTAGGTTAAAGTTTTATGAGTAAATTCTGTTTCATTATATAAATACTTTTTTACCTGAAAATGCTTGATTTTTTTGATAAAGTTACTTATTTTATAGGTAAAGCAATCCTAAAAAAACCCTATTAATATTTCAAAAATAAAGTGCACGTCGACTTGTCAACCTATTCACGGATATATTTTCAAAATTCTAATAATAACATTTGTCGCATGTAAATAAGCAATACAAGAAACAATAAAACTGGGTTACTGTTACGAGAAGTAAATTACTTTAAGTATGACATATGAGTACGTTCTCCATTCATCTATTGCATGTCAGTAAAAGGCACAAATGCGAATATTTTATTATGGTAAAGCGTATATTATTTTTGTTACTGACTGTAAAGGCAACAGGTTTGATCCCCGCTTGGTAAAATTATTATATTCGTTGTGATATGATTTTGTCAACGTCCGGCGTTGAGTTCCGCCTCTCAACACGCAATGTCTCAATATTGGACAGGAAAACAGGAACAAAGTGTCTTGACACTAGGTTCTATTTAAGTATGCTGCTATGTGGGAAGCAATGTTACGAGCTATTTCGTATTTGACTAAAATGCATAAGTCATTGCAGGTTCAATTTCTACTTGTAAAACATAACAAAATATGATATTGAAGACATGATGGCGCAGTGGAATATCGCCTGACTGTAATCGCGATGATTGTGAGCTCGATTTGCCCTTCAGGGACTAATTAAATTAATAATATTTTTATAACGCCTATCGTGGCGCAGAGGCACAAACGTGCGACTGTGAACGCGAAAGGTAGTGGGTTCAATTCCTATTCCAGGAAATGTAAAATTTGGTATTTTCATTTCTTAGGTTTGGTAACAAGACAAAGCGCGGCGTTGAGTTCCGCCACTCAACACGCATTGCCTCAATTCAGTGGAAAGTGGGGAACGGAATTGTTGAAAGAGATTGGAGTGTATTAACATATATAAAAAAAATATATAAAAAAATTCTTCGTCACTCAACGAAATTCGGGAGGAAAGCCGAGAACAGACTGTTTATCTACTAGGTTACTCTCTGCCTACCTTAATTTGCAAGAAAAAATCGTGAAGCTATATTTATAACATAAACATTTCTTTCTTTTGACTGATGAAGTACACGACATGCATCGACACTTATCACAAGGTTCCCTTAGCCGTATATAACCATAATTATATTAATTTAAACACAAAAATATGCCAAAAAAATTAAAAAAACACTTAATTAAAGTCACAAAATATAAGATTTTATCTACAAAACAGCATAAATGCAGAAATAGCTGTATAATTAATGATGGAACAACGAAGGCCAAGTTTATGAATAAAGAAAAGAAAAATGTATAAATAATCATCTATACTCTATAGGGAGAAGTTATAAGCTATTTGTATGCAAAACGCGAAGATGTTTGCATATAATCGATAAGGAACAATTTTCGCGTCGTCACTTGGTGGCGTGTGTGTAGGTGTATTTCCTTCACCGTTAATATCGTGGTTTTGTTGTTTTTTGTATTTTTATATATATAAATAACCTATGGCCTGTCGTGGCGCAGAAGCACAAGCGTGTGACTGTAAACAGATTGTGGGTTCGATTCCCACTTCAGGAAATGAAAATTTTAAATAATATTTACTATTTTCATTTCTTTTCTCTTTTCACACGACAAAGCGCGGCGTTGGGTCCCGCCACTCACCATGTAATGCCTCAGTTCACCTGAAAGTGGGGAACGGAAATGTTAAAAGAGAACGGAGTGTCTTAACACTAGGTCCTCTGGTTCCTTCTGCCTACTTTGCTATGCACGAGATACAGCGTGAAGCTTGTTTGATCACGTGAAATCAATTTCAGTCTTAGTTAAAACTAAGTTTACTAAACTTTCGTAACAGATGTCGCATTATAATATTCTGTGAAGTCATCTAAAATATATTAGAAACCGTAATTCGTGTAACTCCAAAAAATGGATGAATGTTTTAAAAATGCCTTTTATAATTTAAATTGAAATAATCATTATACATTTAATTGAAATTTAATATTAATAACGGGAATAGTAACCAAGGTATAATCGCTAGTAATTTTTTTTGTACCTTCACACTTTACATAGCAGGGCAGACAGAGGGAATTTGAGAACCTAGTATTAAGACACTCCGTTCTCTTTTAACATTTCCGTTCCCCACTTTCCGCCGATTTGAGCCATTGCGTGCTGAGTGGCGGAACACAACGCCACGCTTTGCCTTGTTACCAGAGCGAGGAAATTAACATGCTAAATACTATTAAATATTTTCATTCCGTGGAGTGGGAATCGAACCCACAATCTTTCGCGTTTACAGTCACACGCATGTTCCTCTGCGCCACGACAGGCCTCAGTAATGTTACAATTTTTATATCAAGAATCGAGTTAGTCGATTTTTGTACTAAATGGCTCATATAACATCGAAATCTTAAGGCATTAATTTCCAGAATACAGTAAACAATGTTATCTGTAAGCACTTCACAGAAACATGGCAAAAATGTAAATTTTGACAAGCAACATAATATGAAGGATGAATGCTAATTTGTGGTTTTATCAGCGCCGTGCTCTATCGTTTCCGGTTAACGTCTTTTACTTTGTGAAGTAATTTAAACAAACATATACTTGTTTGTGACTGAGAATAAAATATTGTTAAATGTATTTTGAAATAATTACCATATTTTTAAAATAATTACTTTTTAAAAACTTTTCATCACATTATTTTTTTAAATGACTAGGTTTGTTGATTTTTTTTTCACACATTATCCCGCATTTAGCAGGGTAGGCAGAAGGAACCTGAGAACCTAGTGTTAAGACATTCCGTCCGCTTAAGATTTCTGTTCCACAGTTTCTCCCGAATTGAGGCATCGCGTATTGAGTTTTATACTGTTCATTAACAGTAATATTAAAAATAACCAAAAGAGTCTCCAACGCAAAATCTGTGGCGCGTAACAAATAATCCATAAAAAGTACATATAATAATGTCATAATAGTAAAATAATAATAACGGGCCTTAATAGGCAATTAAGTAATTAAATTAATTAAATAGGACAAAATATTTCCACGCATGACGAATATGAGTACAAAAATTAAATATAATGATAGTAATTTGTGACATCATTTTTAAACAACACTCTCTCTAGATAATTGAAATTGCGATAATTTCGTAATATATAACACATCCAGCTCTGTTTATTTGAAATATAAAAAAAAAAACAATATCATGCTTTACTTCAAATAACAAAAGTAGTAGGTAGTCAAAGAGAACCAAGTCAAGACACTTCGTTCTCCATTTTCTGCCCTAATTCAAGATATCTATTCTAATATGGCAAAGTGGCATGGAGGAGTACAATACAACAAAAATAATTTATATAAAAACTTTCCCTCAAGTGGGGTTCGAACTCACAACCACCATTTACACTCGTCTGTCCAACTGCGCCACGATTAGGTATAAAATGCAAAGTATAAAATTTACTAATTAACCACTAATTTCTTTATGCCGGCTTATCAAAATCTACATATAAATACGTGAAGCAAAAGCTTTGAATCCCTTTTTACGAAAATTACGCGGGCGGAGGAGCATGTAATTTGGCACACTTATAGTTTATATAGAGGAGTGCAGAATGCTAACATTTTTAAAATATAATGCATAAAAAGTATATAAAATTAACAAAATACACGTTACATACACTACCAAGGTTTGACATCCATGTTTATTAAAGTGACATAAACATTGCTAAAGACAACGCGTTGTTAGCGCGTCAACGGGGACACTAGCATTAAATAAAGATGCTAAAAACAATTATTAAGTTTAGAACCAAGCGTAAAGAGCCCCGACAGACGCATGTAAAGGAAACGTGTCTTGAAACGGTAACACAATTTTTTATCTTTCCATTGTCTTATTATTCCAGTACAAACTTATAAATGATTTATTTCTCACACAAGTTGCCAATCTCTATCGTTTATATTAGTGAGCAAAAACTAATAGTATTTATGATTTCACGCTTTTTCTTGTATAGCTGTCAGAGAGCGTTATCCTGTTGGTAGTCAGAGAGAACCTATTCACTAGAAGTCACTCCATTCTCTACTTTCTGCCCAAACTTAAACATTTGTACAATATGTAGAGAGGCAGCACTCAACGCCGCGAATACTAACTAATTAAATATTGTGTGAATACTGTTTAGGATTATGAAATTGCATATTACCATTTCGAGAGATACAGACTTTGAAATCACATTCTTTTTTATAAGTCAACTTAGCCATTTACCCTACTAAGCTATATGTCTACAAAAATATTAATAACATATTAAATATAATAAAAGAGGAAAACGCAATGATGTGTCATAAATGGATAATTGAATGTGCCCTCAGGTTTCTCTGTTCTACAAAAATGAAAAAAGACTGCAAACGCAACATCAGATATAATTGTATCCTGGAAGCAAAAAATAGGTCAAAATAGCGTTGCAGTATTTCTATAAACGCTACTTGTAACCGTTCGATTTACTTGAAAATTTGTTGCCTCATCCGATGACAATACAATATTTTTATAACATGAACTTAATATCCTTTCTAGGTGGGTCAGTTTACGATAGCTTTTTACATTGGTTTGTTTAATGACCATTTAGTACAAGATTTAAAGCTACAGTCTTGCGATGAGTATTGTGTGCTACGCACGTTAACACGTCAGTGGCCCCAAGTTCAAATTCTAGATAAGTATTTTTGTAAAGTATTGACGTTTACTCTGGTAAGATGATATGTGGGAGTAGATTTATTATATACAGTCAAAAAGTCAAGAACAAATTGACTAGTAACTAAATTACGCATTTTACCGTACAGCGAGGTAGTCAGAGCAACACTTCGTCCTCCACTTTATACCAAAATTCGAAAGGGAAGAAAATAAAAATAAATTAAATATAACATTTGACTGCTACTTCCTCCGAGCGGGGCTCATCAACCGCTGCACTGCGCCACAATAGCCAACAGATGTTTAAATTTAATTACAAATAATAAAAGAAATAGCATAATTATTTTCACCATTAAGTAACACATACATAAAGTAAATAGTTTATTTTGTGATTAACGTTAACATGTAAGTACTTACAAGTGTATTTATATGCGTGTCTCGACGCAATGCGGTTACATAAGGCAATGATGCGCCGCATCTGCATACTTCCTTGATCTCTAACATCTTATAAACATGCTCATTTAAATATATACCATGTTTGTGTAAATGATATTGTTTAAATGTAAGCAATAGTATTGTAGGTAGTGGGTTCGAATCCTAGATGAGGTAAATATTTTTGTTTAACAACTGGCTGTGTCGGTAGATATCGTTCTATCAAAAGTTATTGACCTGTTGCAGTCTTATAGTAAAAAAAAATCTATCTCAGACTGTGTCAATCAATATTGATTTAATGTTTTCATTTCATTATAATAAACGATGAGTAACATTTAATTTCCAGGGCTTGGTAACAAAGAAAAGCGCAGCGCGTTGAGTTCCGTCACTCAACACGCAATGCCTTAATTCGGCGAAAAGTGGGGAACGGAGTGTCTTAACACTAGGTTAAAGTCAAAGTCAAAGTCAAATAATTTTATTCAAAATAAGAAGTTACAAGCTTCATTTTTTGAACGTCAAATAATTTACCACCGGTTCACTAAATTTAATGCCTCAGACCTGAGAAGAACCGGCGTAAGAAACTCAGCGGGACAATTTTTTTTTTTTTTTTATATTCGGCAATGGTTTACAATTCTTTATTATTGGCAATGATACCTTTGAAACAGACTGGAGCGAGCATTTCATTCCCAAGGTGTGTTATCATTTATAAAATCACTAATTAGGTAATAACCTTTAACACACAAACGTCTTTTTACAATTTTTTTAAATTGTAAAATGGAAAGTTCTCGGACGTTTTCTGGGATCCTATTGTAAAACTAACTAATGTAAAACTATTGTTATAAACTATTGTAAAACTATTGTTATCAGGTTCCCTCTGCCTACCTTGCTATATGCGGGATACAGTGAAGATTAAAAAAAAAAAAAAATAAAAGCAAATTTTCGATTTTCGTATTCTAACAGTAAAATGTAAAAATATTTCATTTATATAATCACAAAGGGAAGAAGAACTAAGAACGAAGAGTCACTAAATGTTTTTATGTATCGTATCCAAATTGTGAGGTGGAACACAACGCGGCATTTTTATCTGTCGAAGCTAGGAGAATATTTATTCACAACCAAACATACATACATAGCTTCACGCTGTATCCCCGCATACAGGGTAGGCAGAGGGAACCTAGTGTTAAGACACTCCTTTCCCCACTTTCCGTCGAATTGAGGCATTGCGTACGTCAACGCCGCGCTTTGCCTTGTTACCAAGCCCAGGAAATGAAAAATTCCATTTCCTGGAATGGGAATCGAACCCACAACCTGTCACGTTTACAGTCGCACGCTTGTGCTTCTGCGCCACGACAGGCGTCAACCAAAAACTAATTAAGTTGAAACTGTTTTATTTTTTAATAAATTAAGACTATTTTGTAATAAAATGTTTATAATAATTCATTTTGTTTCAATTTTCATAATATCATGGTATTACCTTCGTTCACTATAAAACTAAAAACTACGTCTACCAACTTGACTTATAACGTTCCTAACGACTATATCACGATTTACTATGCAATAGCTTCATGATGCTGCATTCTCAATTTTAATAGAATAGATATATTATTCTTCTTGTTTTTATTTATACTAGCAAAAATTGTAATATACCCGCAGCTTCACACTTTTCTCGCATAACAGGGTAGGCAGAGAGAACCTAGTGTTAAAACACTACTTTCAACGTTTTCTTTTCGAAATTAAGATATTAGGAACCTATAGGTTCCCTGTTGTGTTACAGATAGACGTTGTCGCTGCACCACAACTTCAATCAAGTTAAATTTATATTGATACGTGAAGCAAAAACTTTATACCCCTTTTTATGAAAATTACGCGGACGTGGGAGTTTGAAACTTGGTACACCTATAGTTTATATAGCGAAAGGGTGCATATTGATTTCTTTTTAAAATAATGCGTAAAAATATATTAAATTAATAAAATAAATGTTACACACACTACCATGGTTCGACGTCCATGTTTATATAAAATTACATATAATACGATACGTGTACGTTGCTACGCAACGCGTTGTTAACGCGTCAAAGAGGACACTAATTTTAGTAATTATTCAAAACTAAAGCTACACTTCTAACACTGGGACTTAAAATCACTAGATGATGCTTAAGTGAATTTTTATTACTATAATTATTTTATTTTTTATTTATATAAAAAATAATTGACTGAAAAAAGCTGAAATTTATCATAAAGGTTCTTTGAGGCCAGTATGGGATCAAAGATTGGATTTCCTGAAAATCCGACAAAAAACTATTTCGGTTTGCAGTCAAAATAATGGAAGATGGAAATAAAAGTAATATTACAAGGATCATAAAATTTGCGTAAACAAAGCAGATAGTATAAAAAATATTTCAACTTACAATTTTTCTTCTAGCCCGCTGGCAGTGTCAGGTAATCTCGCGGAGCGTTGACTCTCGTTGTCAATATCCTTCACCTGTAACGAACGTTTACAAATCATGAATGGTTGGATATTAATGAATCAATTGTAAATTAATTAATATGCTTTTTATGCTACATAGAATAATAGTATAGTTGTATTTTATTAGGTTCATATTTAATTCACTGTGGACACTGTCTCTGTGGCTGTCCATATTTTTGCTAATTATTATCTTTCCTATTAAACTTTAATTTTTTGATATTATTTAGAAGTGCCATTGTAAATTTAAAGCTAGAGGTAATCAGAAAGAAGGATGAATTGTGAATTAGTCGAAAACCGAATACCTGAATTAATTCACCTATGCTTAAGCCGAAGCGCCGAATTCAGCGACTGACTTCTTACACAAAAACTTACACAAAATATCTCAACGGAAGCAGCAAGTCAAATAAATATAACAGGTAGACATCAATTTATAGAAATTTTGTGTAAGGTCATAATATCACAATAACTGTTTAATTAACTTAAATATACATAGAATATCTTTTACGTCTATACATGTCCCTCTCCTTTTTCGATTTGATATGTTGAGCCTCAATAAGACTAGTCTCACTTACAAAATGACAGCATCTTATTAAAAATATCATAACTTTCATACAAAATACCATTTAAGTGTCAATTTAACCTCAAAAAATATCATATTAGTTTCCAAATGATGACGATGACGATATGATAAACACTTCCTACAAATAAAACAGTCTATTTTACTACCTTCTTTATAAAAATGCAATAACATGATTATTTAGTATGAAATTTAAAACTAACATACAAAAACGGGATATTTTTTGACATTATCCTCGTGTCGACGGATTGAGTATATAATGAATGACATATATTACTTGACGAGTTACCTTATTGAGTTTGAGTTTGAAGGAAACATAAAAACGTACAATTTTTGTTTTTTTTTGAAAAAGAATTTTCAATTCAAACTGAATATCATATATTTGAGTGCGATATCTATATATTATGAATTTATATTGTATTTTAATTTTATAAGTCGTAGTCAAATCACCTAAGAACCGATTCCGAATATAGCAAAAATTTAAGAGTGAAATAATGAAAATCTCGAAGAAAAATTAAATTAAATAAAACGGGCTACAGCCTACAATTTTGTATGCGTGGATCCCGATTTTTATAAGTTAACAAAAAAGTTATAATAAATATTAGATTACGTACATATAAAGTAACATTACTATGTTAGGCCTGCCTGTACTGCCCTAAGGGTCACTTACAGCCTAAGCCTAAGACATAGCTTTTTGAATGGAGTTAGAGAGAAGTGTCCTATTAAGATCTCTCTGCTTAGGTACACCGCCGCCGGAAGTGCGTAAAGATATAAAATCTAGAATACCGGTAGCAAACTTTGTAACAACTATTACACTAATTGAAAAGTTTACTATATGTCTATAGTAACTTAATTACTGTTTGTCACGAATATACAAATACCGTATTTTAGTAAAAAAATATAACGGCGGAAAATACTGTTTTATTTTTATTCAAAATAACTAAGATTCCAACAAAATAAGCCGACTTTAAAGAAAATTCACTAAAATATACAATTAATAACACACATTAAACAGCCGATATTTGACTTGACTTGTTTGCTCCTTTTGTGAAGTTGGTTAAAAATATTGTAGTAGTAGTAAGTTTTTATTGTATTTATAAGCTGAGTTTCACCATATGCAATGTTTCGTTTTCAAGTGGAAAGTGTAGAGCGGAGTGTTTTGACACTAGGTTCTATCGGATCGACCTGGCTATGAAGGTAAAAATATAAAAATGAGACATATTTATATTGTAACGACACTATTAAGCTAGAAATAAGGCAATATTATACCTAATAATATCTTATTTTTAACAAGCTTAGGGTAAAAAATGTTAATTATTTAATATTTTGTGCGTGACGGCAATTAGTGATGATACAACTTCGGCAATGACATCAGATGCATTGTGCTCAAACAATGGATCTTAGAGTTAAGACAAACAAAAATAACTTGCATATCTTCAGATTTAAAAAAGATATATACATATATGGTATATAAAAATATATAACAGTGAAAAAGAATAGAAAACGTTATAATAGTTGTTTATCATAGTTGTGGGTACAATGCATTATATTATAATTATAATCATAAAAAAGACCTGTCAAACATATTTTTCCTTTCTTTTTCGTAAATTGAAAAACAGTACATTGAAAAATTATCTATAAAAAAAAATTCTGGAAAAACTACTTACTAGTCGTGGTTCCATTGACGCGGAAACGCGACTTTTCGTATCGTAATCTAACGTGTAAACGTGACAGGTTGTGGGTTCGATCTCCACTGCAGGAAATGGAATTTTTCATTTCCTTTCCTTTTCATTTCTCCGTCCACAGAGTGTCTTAAGACTAGGTTCTGAAATGTTCTATTCACTATTGCAACAGCAAATACATATAAGTAAATGTTATCGCTTCTTTTAGAATCTACTTTTATTTTATTATTTATTTATTGCATTGGAAAAGTAGGTTTACATTAATCGAAGTGTTGAAATTACAGTCATCGGATGTTATTATACATATGCTCTAATGCAAGTGTGCGAGCATAATACATTGTATATACATACATACATACATAGCTTCTCGCTGTATCCCGCATTTAGCAGGGTAGGCAGAGGGAACCAGAGAACCTAGTGTTAAGACACTCCATTCTCTTTCAACAATTCCGTTCCCCACTTTCCGCCGAATTGAGGCATTGCGTGTTGAGTGGCGGAACTCAACGCCACGCTTTGCCTTGTTACCAAACCCAGGAAATGAAAACACTAACATTTCTAGGAGTGGGAATCGAACCCACAACCTGTTGCGTTTACAGTCGCACGCTTGTGCCTCTGCGCCACGACAGGCGTTAAACTACACTAAATAATAATAATATATCATAATTTAACACTTAAACATTAATTCAGTATCAGACCGTTATGTCATATCGCTTCCCGCAATGTGTTCCACTTGCCACATTGTTCCACTTCTGTCTGTTCATTCTTTTTGTCGAGTCTCTATTAAATTCGAAAGGAAACAACGCATCATACTACACCTAAATGTTTCAATTCAGTTGTAACTTTATTAAGTAATGTTTTAGATTATGAACTATTCGATTTTTAAGATAAAATTGGGTTTCAATATAAAAATGAGTGCTTTATCACTTAAAATGATTAGGTCACCCTTTTTGTATACCATATTAAGCGGTATATATTTTAATGAATATCTGTAAGCTATAATAAGAAAATTTACAACTTCGCACTTTTCCCCGGATGGGATTCGAACCCAAAACCAATAATTGTTTTCTCAATGTATGATATTTTATGATATTTAAATTATATAAAGATATTTAAGAAACGTAAACTTGTATGTACACCGGGCTTTTATTTTATTTTATTTTTTATTTTTTATTGTATTTCATTTTAACATTTTAAATATTGTTTCCGCACAAATGTAACAATTTTGTAAAACTATCTTATTACTGTTGTGTATTAGATATTTAAGTTAACCATGTTATCGCATAAGTGACAATTGTCTTAGCCGATAATAAAGTTCTTTAAACCTAAACCTAAACCAATCCCGTTTACTATCAGATATTCCACTGCGCCACGATGGCCTCTTTTATTATGATGCTATTATTACATTATTATATTACCACGCTTGTTGTTATTAAGGTATCTTTATATTAATACGCGAAGCAGAAACTTTGTGTCCCTTTTTACGAAAATTATGCGGACGGAGGAACATATAACTTGAAACAGTTATAGCTTATATAAAGAAGGAATGCAGAATGATAATATTTTCTTAAAATATTGCATAAAATATAGTAAATTAATAAATTAAATGTTACACACCCTACCATGGTTTGATATCCATGTTTATATAAAGTGACATACTCGTATACGTTACTAGGCAACGCGTTGTTAACGCGTCAACAGGAACACTAGTTAATATAAATTAATGTCATAAAAACATCACTTTTAAGTGAGAAGCTATTGGCAGTTTGTGGTCTAAATGTATAAGCGATGGCTGCGGTTTTTATAATTAACCATAGTGGCGCAGGGGGACAGACAGCGTTTAATTGTAAAAGCGATAGGTTGTGGGTTCGATTCTTATTTAGGATGATTATTATTGATTTAGTAGGAACTGGTAGGACATAGTACCGGAGTGTCTTGACTCTAAGTTCTTTTTGTCTACCCTGCTTTAGTAATTATAACATATTGATAAGGTAATAGGTAAACAAATATTTTTAAAAATCAATATATCTTCTCTAGTTCTTCTCGATTTGTTTTATTGAAAGGCCAAATCCTGTACCGAATCCAACTGAGAGTTTAGCTATAAGTAAAGCATACGGAGACGAGAATGTACTCATAAAAAAAACTTAAAAATGCATATTTTTAAGTAATGCATACGTAATTCGAAATTACCAAATGACTGGTACTGGACAGATATGTACTTGCAATTTCATTCCTATTCCAATTTTACTCTCGTACAAAATGACGTGGGACCATTTTATTGCACACGGCAGGCAGTTTCCTTTTCAATCGTGAGAGAATCAAATTGTTTGTGACATCATACTTTCCCTTTTATTGTATTCTATATTATAAGTGCTTGTATAAAAGCCTGAATTTTAATACTTGAATAAAATATATTTTTACCCACTTCAAAAAAGGGAAGTTCTCAATTCGACAGTATTTTTTTTATGTGTTTTACCGTATAACTTTTTACTGAGTGAACTAATTTTGATGATTATCTTTTTATATGATAGCTAGTGCTTCTGATGTAGTCCCATTTAAATTTAGTTAAGATCGGATTATAATCGGACAATGATTGTACTTTTTGTGTATTTTATTAGTAGTTGAAGTGGGTTTTCTTGTTTTTGTTAAAATTTTAATTATTTTGTACGCAATTTATTTTTTTATGTTTTTGTGTCCGCTAAAAACATTTGGTATTTTTTTTTTTTATTTCGTAACATCCTACGCAAAATATCGTAACTACGTCTTTTTCATTTTTACGACAAAAAAATTGTTGCTTGTAAAGAAATGCAATTTGTGTATTCGTTGCTTATAACAAATATAATTATGAAAATGAATTAAACCGATAATGTACATAATAATATACTATTTAACAGAACATACTTAATAATATACATAGGTGTCGATTTATGCAGTTCCACACTACTTCCCGCAGTAGCATGGTAGACAGAGGGAACATAATTTGAAGACACTGTTGTGCCACTGAGTAACGATGGCTTCTACATTATGAGGCTGCAAAATGTAAGGACACTACATTTTGCTGGATTCTGGTGACCAAATTTTCTGACCTAAAAGGGATTTTCTTTTTGTATTTTACTATACTACACCAGATAATAATCGTTTAAATTGTATTCGAACTCCCAACTACCAAGTTCAGTCAGGCTGAAAAATCTTATGAAATGCATAGTAATAAAATTTAGATGTTCGCATAATGACAGTGTCCAAGTGAACCGCGACCATCTCATTATATGCAATGGATCGTAACCTCCGAATTTGCATCATTTGTATTTGACGCAAAACCTTTTTTGAACAAATATTTTTTCTTCACTAATATTATAACGCTTAAGTGAATCTAGAGCCGATCATCGTCAGATTTGTCACACGAATCGCTTGTGAAACGGCAACCTTGGACCATTTGCAATACGATTTTATTAAGAATTTTCTAAATGTAATTTTATAAATGTGGGAAAAAAGCCAGTTTTTACTCACTTAAAACTTTAATCAATCATCTCAATGAAAGTTTCACTAATAATAATAAAAACATTTTGAAAATTTCATTTTTTGTTTTTTTTCGGTATTTTAACTATAAATTCAGCAATTTTACTTTTACTTTTTTATTAGTTACAATTTTGTAGGAAAATATAATTTTGTTTTTTTAATAAAAGACTCAAATTTTTGCTTGGCATTACGAAGTAGTCCTAATGGACATTTTGTTCTTTTATTTATTTTAATTCAGACCGATTTATCGTAGACATTTCAAATTGTAATATTTCCCAAGATGGAACCGATAGTCAGATTTTTTTAAAAAGATGATATAGAGTGGATGCACGTTACGAAAAATTTAACCCAACAGCTAGGCTGTGTCTTTTAATTTTTTCTGACATCCTCCAATTTTTGAGAGAAAGAAAAACCCACAAGAAATCCATTGTAGAAGGTATGTATGAAAAGGTTAATGACTGTGGGGAAGACAAAAGAAGAATGCATGGCGTAGCGGTTAGCGTTTGGGATAAAGCGTGAAACTAAAAAAAATTAAAAATGATAGAAGTATATAAATATATCTTAAATTACTGAAAATTTGGTGAATTGAGTATTCACCATAGGATTAAGTAAATAGGTATTAATTTCCATCCAGTATTTTTTTTTAAACGTTTTGCCACTTACCTATGAATATGCGATTAATCGGTGCAATTAAATGACAACGCGGAACAAAATATCAACATACTCGTGAACTTACTTATTCAAGAAACATCTTCACTATTAGAAATACACTCGCTATTGTCGTAATGGGATATAAATCATTATAATTACTAAATCGGTACTCGTTATAGAATATAGTTTGAATAACAGCGAAATAAGTTATAAGAAATAATATCTGGCTTAATAATTAATAAATATAAGAAATAATATCTGGCTTCTGAGGCTATCGTGGTGCAGTGGAAACAGTTTAAGGGCGGCGTTGAGTTCCGCCATTTAACACATTATGTTTCCAATTGAGGCGGAAAGCGGAGTACAGGGGGATTTGACACTAGATGCTCTCTGGCTATTATTTTTTATAATAATGAAATTAACCAAAAAACTTTGTAAACAGACATTTTTAAATTGCTATCAATATCTGACAAACTTGCAAGATAAGCAGAAAAAAAACCTATCGATTCCATTTCATTCAATTTTTTCTGCATCTTTTGTGTTTTAAATATTTAACCAAATAGAAATCAAACCTGTACTTCACTGTGATACACATATTGTTTTATAAATAAAAAAGACTAAAGCTCAGACACCGTTTCCACGTTACAATTTATCACAAAATGTACATACGTTTAATTGAGGCATACAATATTGTTTAATTTGCCGACAGCTCAATTCTTTTGTAATAGTCACGGCCGTAAACAGACCAAAAATTTCATTTAGCAAATAGAAACAAAAAGATTTTATGACGGGACACTGGTCACCTTTACTTGCCTCTCCTATCATGGAAGATAGATAGAGAGAATATTTTTTTTATTTTTTTTTATTGATAACGGACGGCAAACGAGCAGAAGGACCACCTGATGGTAAGTGGTTACCTTCGCCCATAGACATCTACAACACCAGAGATGTTGTAGATGCGTTGCCAACCTAGAGGATATTGATGGAAGGGGGGACAATGTAGTAGTCCACTATCAGAACCACCACATTTTGGGGAAAGGATGGGTGGGAAAGGGGAAAATCTGGCTTACATGCCATCGAACCGGAACACATCATTAGATATTTAGCGGTTCGTCTTTGACATGATAGTGGTCGCGAGCCAGTCGGAGGACGAACCTCCTACCACCTATATATCTCTACGTTTTGCATTCAATAGTGGATTTGGCTTTGGTGGAACCTACCGCCGCTTTTGTACAACCAGAATAAAAGAACAAGCGTACTTTATATATGAATATTATTTATATTCCCAAGAACAATTTATTCACTACTATCACTTATACGGTCAGATACTTTTCAATAATTTGATGTTCATTTTCAAAGATATTTTACTCTTTTTCAGCTACGCACTTTTTTCCGAATAACAGGTTTAGAGAAAATGTAGTGCTAAGACACTCCGTCTAACTTTTCTTCATACAAATTTATTAAAACTGTTCCTTTAGACGCGTTAACAACGCGTTGTCTTTAGCAATGTATGTATTTGTCACTTTATATAAACGCGAATGTAAAATCATGGTAGTGTGTGTAGCATTTATTTTATTAATTTAATATACTTTTTAAGCATTATTTAAAAAACATATTAACATTCTGCATTCCTTCTCTATATAAACTATAAGTGTAACAAGTTTCATGCTCCTCCGTTCGCTTAATTTTCGTAAAAAGGGCTACAAAGTTTTTGTTTCACGTATTTATATATAGATAATAATAAAAAATATATGAAAATTGACTCATATTTTGAATTATAGGAAACCATTTAAGTAAAACATAACAACCAGTTAACTACTCATAATAGAGATGAGTAAGTACTTGGAGGTGCATAGTTTAGACGTACCATAATATTGTATGCAATTGGTACTACGATCTGACGCGGAGCGCATCCTTAAAACAAGGCCGCGAGCTTTTACTTTGTGCTTTGTTAACTATTATACTATTATTTGTTTATTGTTTAACAAAATTTATATATAATTTGAGAAAATTAAACATTTAGCTTTTAAATATTTTATTCAACAATCGCGAAAAAGAGGAGAACGGAGAGTTTTAATACTTA
This sequence comes from Philaethria dido, assembly GCA_033558755.1. Taxonomy (NCBI): domain Eukaryota; kingdom Metazoa; phylum Arthropoda; class Insecta; order Lepidoptera; family Nymphalidae; genus Philaethria; species Philaethria dido. The sequence goes on along the minus strand of JAKGSA010000412.1, from coordinate 73,851 downwards.
GTAATTTTTAATACTCTAATTAATATTCTATTTCGTTAACTATAAAAGATAATAAAAATATATGAATACAAAATCATTTTATAAAAAAAATTTCTCATGATAATATTGTATTCTGCAATATAAGCTATGATACCCATACAAAAACATGTAATCCGTCATTTTGGCAGATATTTTTTCAGAAGTAGGTGTATTCCAAATTTCAGCTCAATGAGTTTGCAAATTTGACCTATACTAAATAACATGGCAAGTTAAATAAAAGCTTTTAATTCTTTTTTAATTTTAGCTGCGTATAAATAATTAAATAAGTTTAAAGATCAACGCCGCGCTTTGCCTTGTTACCAACCTCAGGATATGAAAATACTAAACTTTATATTTCCTGGAGTGGGAATCGAACCCACAACTTATCACGGTTACAGTCGCACGTTTGTGCCTCTGCCCCACGATATGCGTTTGTCGCCACTCAGCACCCAAAAGACACTCCGTTCCCCACTTTCCGCCGAATTAAGACATTGTGTGCTGAGTGGCGGAACCCATCACCGCGCTTTGTCTTGTTACTAAATCCAGGAAATGAAAATACTAAATTTTATATTTCCTGGAGTAGGAATCGAACCCACAACCTGTCGCGGTTACAGTCGCACCCTTGTGCCTCTGCGCTACGACAGGCGTTTTACACTTCCATCATTATACACGAATTTAAAACAAGTTTTTGCTTCTCCTAATAAATCCTCAGCGGGTATGCTCATTGTTTTGTAACCAAGCAAGTAAGATTTAATTATACCTACATTATATTCCCGATAAATACATTTTCCTAGATATCATATTATATTGATAGATAATACTCATATTATTCAAATACTTAGTAACGCGATTACCTACTGTTTATATTTAACCGCAAGGGTATCTTGATTATTTTTACACTGAAATATATTTTCCATACCGAGTTCTTTGTTCTTTATGTTACGGACTACTGTAAAATTTTGGAAAAATACAATAGTAATATGTTCAAATCGGATTCGAACTCGTAGTTAAAATTTGGTTAGGTAAAGAAAAGAGTTGGCATAGTGGAGGCAAGCGTTTATATTATTTTTATATATGAAAGGGGCACTTTGAGTTTCCACGCCTTGTTTGAGTTTGGGGCACGCCTGTCTTGGCGCAGCCACTCAACACGCAATGCCTCAATTTGGCGAAAAGTGGGGAACGGAATTGTTGTAAGGGAACGGAGTGTCTTAACACTAGGTTATCTGCCTACCCTGCTATGTGCGGGATACAGTGTGAAGTTGAAAAAAACACAAAAAAAAAACTGAGTTTACTTAGCTCCTCTTTCTGTACCGCGATGGATGTAACATCCGTGCAGTAAATCTATGGAATGCCAAGAAATTTCTTCTTTGTGACAGTCACAGTGTTCTACTGTGCGCAATGTGATTGTTTGACTTCGATGTCCTCTCGGGAGACATTATATTAAATTAGTTTCATGTCCCTGCTGTTATATAACAAACATGGCATTTAGGTCCTCTCCTCGACACGCTATATTAAGAATTTTGGCAGAAAATGGAGAACGGATTATATAATGAATTCAAAAAAAAAAGTTTTATTTCATATATTATCTGTATTCATTTTCACAATACCGCAATAGTTTTTATAATTTTAACCCAGTTTGTGCTGATGAGCTATCTCTGAGGAATTACGCACTGTATACAAAATTACATGAATACTATATTGTTTCAGCACCGTTATTAAATGTACAATTAGAAACTTTACTGATACTTTGTCTAGTTGATTTTTCTTTTTTATAGCTTCGCTGTATCCCAAATTTAATAGATACATTTCTCAAACTATAAAACAAATCAAGGAAGCAAAATACTCTTTAATTTTAATAAGTCATTACAAGCACTTATGAATCGACATAGTATAATGTCAATAGTCAACTACCAGCGGCTCGAACGGCGAAAAACAGAACAGATTCTATTTTAAGGTGAGAGAAAAGGGTTTTTAAGTCAATTTAATTTTGTTACAATTGCAGTGCGAAGTAATATTAACTTTACTGTAGATAGGAAAGAAAAATGTAACAATAAGGTACAAAAGAACTGCCTGGGGTATCCAACCACCATAAAGTTCAAATTTACCTTGAAATCACTTTGAAAACCCACCTATAGTTTGATAATTAATTAAAATATTATTTACTCTTTCTTTATTCGCTTAAAATCGTTTAAAATTGCTATAAAAAGATTTTTCACTCCGTTCTGTGCTTTCCGCCCGAAATCTAATTGAATTCTTCTGTCTGACGGAACTTAACCCGCAACCAATCATATTTATAGTCAGAGCCACTCCCACTGCGCCACGACGACCTCATCAAATATAACCACAAATTGGCAACATATTCATAATTCATCATCTATAAACTAAAAACTGTCATGGCGCAGAGGCACAAACGTGCGACTGTAAACGCGACAGATTGTGGGTTTGATTCCCACTCCAGGAAATGGAATTTTTCATTTCCTGGGTTTGGTAACAAGGCAAAGCGTGGCGTTGAGTTCCGTCACTCAGCACGCAATGCCTCAATTTGGCGGAAAGTGGGGAACAGAGTGTCTTAACACTAGGTTCCCTCTGCCTACCCTGCTATGTGCGGGATACAGCGTGAAGGTATGTATGTAAGTATAAACTAAAAAACGCCAATATCGTAAATCTTCGTGAAGGTCTTTGAACTAAACCTACATTTGCTTGAGTCATGGGACATAGTATGGAAGTTTTATGTGCCACACAAAACTAACGGTCACTCACTAGGTCACTCATAAAGCATCACCGCAAAAGGAACGTACAGTTACACTGTAGGTGTAAGTGAACTTTGACATTGTTTTACAATATACGATATTAATACCTATTTAATATTATAAATATGAATGTATGTTTGTTTGTTACGCTTTCACGCCAAAACTACTTTATCCATTATCATGAAACTTTGTACACATACTCTTAAGAGTTACAAATGACATAGGAAACTTGTTATTGTTATTTCTTTCGAATATTTTGGTAGATATAATAGTTAATCAAAAAAATTGAAAATCTAGCACTATACACTATAGTATGTAGCAATGGCGAAGCGTCCATGCAACTCGATTCCCACCGGCTTGCCTAACTTTTCAAAGTAAAAGTATGAGACCTAAAAAAAAAGGTTGCCAGGAAAATGTTGGGCATAAAAGTGCAAAAAAAAACAAGCTCTGACATCTTATAGACCTAAAAAAGGTCATCACCAAGTTTCAATAGTGAAATTACTAAATACCTTGACATCATATACCGGTTTCCCTAAATATATCGGCTTCCCTTTATTTACCAGCTTGCCTAACTAAAGCCTTCAGCCCTCACAACTTGTATGTAGTATGGACTGTCATTGTCTGCGAGCGAAGTCACGGGTAACAGCTAATTTAAGATAATTTAGTGAAATAATAACGGCCCATTCAAAGTTGCTAATTGACGTTTTTTATAGTTCTTAAAACTGTTATAAAAACTAGATACTTATCGGTCATATTATAAAAAGTCATTATATATCGTAGCTTATGTGTTATTCTGACGTATAAGCTATGAAGGGAGAGAATTTTAAGAAGGTAAGCAGGTAGATTTAGGGAAGCCGGTACATAGAAGTAAGTCGGTATATATGGAGGACGGTAAAGGATGCTTAGTTTTTTAGCAATGTCACCCTCAAATTTTGCTACGGACATTTTTTTTTATTTTTTTTTAGCTCTTATACTTTTGTCGAGCTTTATGCTGTATCTCGCATATAGCAAGGTAGGCTTCTGCCTACTGTAAACGCGACAAGTTTCCCACACCAGGAAATGTAAAAGTTTAGTATTTTGACTTCCTGGGTTTGGTAACAAGGCAAAGCGCGGCGTTGAGTTCCGCCACTAAGCACGCAATACCTCAATTCGGTGGAAAGTGGGAAACGGAGTGTCTTAAAACTAGGTTCTTTGGTTCTTTTTATTAAATCTCTAACCTTATTAGGTTAGCCGGTCGGCATCATGTTATATGGACGTCTCGCCACTGTAAGATATATTACTAAAGCTTTACGTAGATCTGTTCAGTAGTTATTGGGTGAAGGAGTAACAAACATGCTCACAAGCTTTCGCATTTATATTATTCATAATATATTCTTCTACGAAACTATGTATTATGGTAACTTATCATTTTACGAGTATGTTTAATTGTAGGAATTAATAATACATTCATAGTAACAAATGCAAATAAATAAGTAGTGATAATCACATTTTGCATTTACCTTTACCTAATCCTTCTCTGTATTTTACGTATCTATACCTAATATACATGTATATTTTTAACAAGGCAAAGCGCGGCGTTGAGTTCCGCCACTCACGCCACGCACGCAATGCCTCAATTCGTCGGAAAGTGGGGAACGGAATGTCTTAACACTAGGTTCTCAGGTTCCCTCTGCCTACCCTGCTATATGCGGGATACAGCGTGAAGTTAAAAAAAAAACAAACAAAAAATTTAATCGACTTCATAAAAAGGAGCAGGTTCTAAAATTGGCTGTTATTCTTAGTGTTTACATGGTTTCATTTAAATTTAGTTAAGATCTAATGAATAGCTTTTGAGTTATTCGTAATAATTTTATTCTTTAAATAATTTTATTTCAACCGAGGTGTTTTTTGCTAAAATTTTTATTGTTATTTTTTATGTGTTATTTTTTTTGCAAAACTAATTAAATGAAACTTTACAGTAATATAGCTCAGACTCAATTTACAAAGATTTTGTATATTAAAGTTTATACCTATATAAAATATTAAGTTTTAGTACATACATACTTAGCTTCACGCTGTATCCCGCATACAGTAGGGTAGGCAGAGGGAACCTAGTGTTAAGACACTCCGTTCCCCACTTTCCGCCGAATTGAGACATTGCGTGCTGAGTGGCAGAACTCAACGCCGCGCTTTGCCTTGTTACCAAACCCAGTAAATGAAAAAATCTATTTCCTGCACTGTGAATCGAACCCGCAACCTTTCGCGTTTACAGTCGCACGTGGCACGTGTGCCTTAGCGCCACGACAGGCGTCAAATTTTGAGTAATAAAATATATACGTTGTTAATTTAGATTCTTTCGTTGTTCAGTTAATCCTTAAAAATTAATTTACTTTACACAATAATAAAGAAAGTTCATTCTGAGTACTAAATTTATAAAAAGAGCCCCGCTGAGTTTCTTTCGCCGGCTCTTTTCCGGCTATTAACTAGTGGTAAATTATTTGTCGTCCAAAAAAGACTTCTTATTTCAATGAATAATTTTCGAGATAAAACATATATTTTTAGTTATTGAAACGCAATAATGAAACAAAATTACGGTTATTCTGTTGAAGAATTAATGTCGAGCGCATGATTTAAAAAGTAAAATTGCAATAGAACAAATGACTTGATTTAAAAAAAAATGATTGACATAATGTCATGATGTAAAGACAAGAACTTTAAAAATATATAAAAAAAATTATAATTAGCAACCAACGCTTAAAAATTTAGTACGGTTTTAAAATAACTTTTAAAAAAAAATTATCTAGATTAAGACACAAAAAAATGCTATTAACGTCCACTAAGTAAAGGTCCGGAGAATTACAATAACTTTTTAAAAATATAACAATTATTATATTAGCGAGCGGCGACTAAAACTTTCAGTTTTATTTTTAACCTAATTATCGATATGAAAAGAGCAATGAAGTGAAGATATAATGATGTGTTGACACAAGCAACTGAAAATAGACAGTGATGTAAAATTAATAAGCCAAGTTATTAATTTTATTCTTTCATAACAATTTTATGATTAAATAATTTAAAAGCGTGGAATTATGTATAATAAAGAAATTATATCCACATTTTTTCAAAAAAACAGAATAGAAAAACGTAAGTTGAGAAGATTTTATTAAAGCTTAACACTCAAATATGGCGTCGATAATTTTTAACAATAAGGATAATTGTTGATTTCTTTGTTAATTCACGATAAAACGTAATTTTTACGAAAAAAAAAGTCTGTTAAATATTTAACCTTCCTCTATATATCAAATATAATTAAACCTTTATTTGTATGGACGTATAAACGTGGACCTTTTTTTATACGTTTATGTTTAATTTTTAACAGAATTAAAAAAAAATCGCTGTGGCATCTTCATTTTTTATAATATTACATAATGCACATAATATAATTAATATAATTGATACTTTTAAAAAAATATAATCACATTATTTTCACCTTCATTTTGGAAACAATAATTTACATAACATTTAATTGTACGCAGTAAAGAATATTTATATAGTGAAAGTAACCGATAGCTAGAGTATGCTGCCCAAAATACCCACACTAGGAAGATAAACAAACGGTCCATTGTTACAATATTATTAGAGGCATATTCCTAAATATTTGACTGTATTGTTTCGATATGATAGTAATGAAAATAAATTCTAAATTGTTGTCGACATCATTTTCATATTTATTGAATAATAATTAAAATGTCACGATAACATTTTTAATAAGCGTTTATAAATACTCATTTGAAATGAATTTGGGTCACAAAGTGATGTTTTTTGTTTGTTTTTTTTTCTTTTCACTTCTTTTATTTAACAGACTCAATGGAGATAAAAACGCATGCTTCGTGCACTTGGTTATGATTTTACGTGCTTGAAGACCCACCGTCAAGGTTCTGCGGATGGTTCTTAGACGATAATTGCTGAGTTCAATTCAAATGTCTACCTACTTTTATAGAATTTATTGTATTATCTAACGATTAATATTGAAAAAAAGGGTACAATTATATTATTTTAGCGCTTGCGCTTGCAACTAGTGAATTCAAAATGTATTCTTATTTATAAGAATATTTAAAATTTATATAATATTTCTAATAAAAGACCTTTTTGCTAAAATATTATTTTCTACACTAAAATAAAAAAATATTACTACCCACATAAAAAAAACATACCTTATATTTCATTTTGGCTCAGTTTCTTCCAACACAAAACCACAAATTCAAAAAACAAAATAAAAAGAAAATAATTTACATTTAATTTTATATGTAATCTATAAAATAGATCGACGGATGACGTTCCAACGTAACTCGCGAACCGCATGCGTGGTGTACACTCTACGAGCACGCGACAATGGCTGGCCGCCGCTACAACAGTCGCAGTAGTTTTGCTTCCCCGCCAGTCCAACGACCCGTCTCCACTGACTTCCTCGAAAACAAACACCAATGTACACAAAGTTGAAGGTAAGTGCTCAAGATGCTGAAATCGCGATACAGTTGGTTTAACTAATGCCTTTAACGGTTTCGCCATTTCAAATTTTGTTTGTCAATATCAATCGGTTGCTCTGAAACAAATTAGTGTTTAGGAAGCGATAAGAGTTTTTCTTACAAAATCTTATAATATATATATATATAAGAGTTATTATAAAATGTTAATTTACGTAAAGTGCAAATGTTTTGTGACTTTCTAACTTGTATATTTGTTTAGGTATTAGCATGACCCCTCTTTGTTTGAATGAGTTGGGAAGTTACTTTAAGCTAACGCATTATTTTATGTGACACTCATACATGTAATTTGTAAGCTTAATAGTATTATTGAAAACCTTTTCTATAAAAAATATTTCTAAAATGACATCTACCGATATCTTTATTTTGTTGTGCACAAAGAAATTTATACTTCAAAAATATTTCTTACGTTATCTTTATGTTATTAAAATTTAGGTATACGAGTATTTAGTTATTTCTAAGAAGATTTGTACAAAGGAATGTCTATTTGATATGGTTTATTTTTATATGATCAATTGCCATAAATATTTTTTACCTTAAATTGAGATCTATAACCAATAATTTAACAATGGTAATAATTTCATAACAAAAATTTTCATTCGTAAAATATCCATAAGCTATTTTATAAGTAAATGCATAAGATATTTGCATGACAGCCATATAGGGCTCGTATTGTAAACGCCTTTAACGAAATATGAGCAAATATACATGAAAATGTAAAATCAAGGCATAAGAAAAAGGTACTATATATTTATATTTCGGCTCCTCTCATAACATGTCATTCATGTTATTTATTTAACATGTTAAAGTAATTCGACAATTACAAAAAGCAAAAGAAAGTAATAATGGAATGTTTTCACGACTACCTGTTAAGCTCTTCTAAGAAAAAGTCCTGCTAACTGATCTTTACTCAAATTTAAAATACTAGCCCTATTCGCGGATGACAACGCAATTTATGCTTCTGGCTTTACATCTGTCAACATAGCCAATAACATCCAAGTAGCATTAGATCAGTTGGGCAAGTGGCTCATTAAATGGCGCATAGAAGTAAATCCTGAAAAAAGCACCTCTGTGTACTTTCCTCGTCGTAAACATGACACAATGCCAACAGTGAAACTGTTAGACATTCCCATACCAGAGGCTACTTCAGCCAAATACCTAGGAGTCATCCTAGACAGCCAGCTCTCCTTCAGAGAACATATAACTTATGTCCGACAAAAAGCGTCGTTTGTCCAAAGTCGACTCTATCCATTGGTCTGCGCCAAAAGTAAGATGTCCCTTAAAAATAAGATCCGCCTGTACACTACGTGTGTCAGGCCTATATTTACATATGCCAGTGTTGTGTTCGCACAGACTGACCTCTATAAGCTCCAAGTCCTTCAAAATAAGTTTCTACGCATGGCCACGGGTGCACCGTACTACATGCGTAACATCGATATCCATAGAGACACAAAGCTCGACTCGATAAAAGAGCATTGTCGAAAACTGTCCAGTAGCTACTTTAAAAGTGCTGCTTCTCATCCGAACCAACTGGTGGTAAAAGCCTGCGACTACGATATTAGCAAACGTCCCTGGGGGCCCCGTAGGCCTCGACACGTTTTAACAGAAGAAGCTGACGCCATTACTCTCGCGAACGATCCGCAACATACAGGTAGGATCCAACACACTCGCAGACGCACACGACACAAACACCGTCCCCGCCGGTGGAGACGAGGTCCTTACTTTTCTACGGCTCGATCACGCCTCGGTGCGACCGGGTCAAGCCACTAAAATCCAACAGGGCATCAGACGCCCTACCCAGTAGGGTAGGTTAAGCTCGGGCCGAGCGAAAGCAAAGTCCCCCACTACAAGCAGTGTTCGCAAGCCGAGGTTCGGCCTCGCAGGAGGCGCCCCTGTGACACTGCAGTTCTAAGTTGATGATCCTCCTCCCGAGGAGGCCAAGCCAGGGTCAGAGCTCTTCAAGCTCGGCCCCCCACAAAACCCGGTGAGGCTGTCGAGACTAATAGGGCCAACAGCATACTACACAGTCGAAAAAAAAATATATATATTTGAAATATTACAAACACATTACACTTATAGTATTTGAAAATAATGTGGCATTCAATATTCGATTACCATTTTTTTTTATTATTATTTTGATCACTACTGACAGGTACACGTCCGTACCTTTGGTCAATTTTCTTTATATTTTTATTTTACTCATCTAAGCTTAGGAAATAAGATAAAATTACCTACAGATAATTACTGCAAATATCTAAATATTTTAGTTGCCTATTTCTTATCAATAGATTTCATTTGTACTTTCGTTTTTCTTTTAAATGCTGGAATAACATACAGTTGATACGCGGTGTATTTTTGTAAAAAATTGATTATAGCCACAGATAACACATCAACTTGTTACTATTCTACATCTATACAATAATCTGTGACGTATACTGTCAACGTCAGTGCGGCTTAGCGTGCATTTTGGTATCCATTTTATTTGCTTAGATATTTATATCTAAGCTTTAAATAGCCTATTAGATAAATCAAGAGCACGCATTATTATAAAATAATGTCACATGAATACAGCCGTAAGGGCTACTATGATAGAGAAAGAGATAGGGAACGACATCGTGATTGGGATAGAGGAGACTACAGAAATGAGTATGATAAGCGGCGATCTTTGTCAAGAAAGCGAAGCCGCAGTCCGCCCCCTAGAGATAGTAAGCGGAGAAGTCGCACACCGCGAAAACATGATAAGGATATGCTTGACGAAAATATACTAAGTGAGATATCGAAGCTGCCTGAACCGAGCGAGCTGTGGGACAACCAAATGCAGGAAGGATTTCCGGCTCCTCCAGGACCTCAATTTTCACAAGAAGTAATTAATTATTGTAATTTTTAGATATTTTTTTATATCTATATTTTTCTAAGACGCTATTTACAAAATGACTGACAAACAGCGTACATGCGAAACTTGTTGACATAAGTAACTAATTTTGAGTGTAGTACACTAAGAGGACTTTTCTTGAGCTTCCTATTAAAATGAGATTATAGGTTTTATGTGGCCCATGCAAACAAAGTCTTGGGATACAGATAGTGTTAATATAAATCAAATAACTAGAACTTTTTATTTAGGGTGGGAGTTACAGTGGCAGCTACCAGTCATATCCAGCTACCAGTCATATCTACAATGATTTCCCCCCTGTGGTACCGACACCACACCCACCTGACATGGGAAATTGGAACCAAATGTCCCTCCCACCACCACCAGCACCACCAGTCTACAATGTTGAGGAACAAATTAAAAAAGAAGGTAACTTTTTTTATTATATTCAAATATTAAGAACTTTTTTTCAGATCATAATTTTTTTCCAGCCAGGATTTTTACACAACATGGTATAGTGCCAAGCATGTTATTTATATTATGTACTTATTATATATCATAATTTGTAACATATCATTGCTAAAATTTCCTAATCTTTATCATGTCCTTTGCTTTTTATGTATTTATTTACAATTGAATATAATACTATCTTTTACTATTAATGCATAAGATTTAGTGAAATATGTATAAAATAATTAGTTATAATCATCATTAATAATTTGTTATTAGTTGTATATATAGCTTCATACATTTTTGTCGCTTTATACATTTTTTTACAATCTGACCTTTGACATATGACGAGAATGAAATGATAATAACATTTTTTTCTTTTAGATATGCTGTGGTCAGACATTTTGCTGAGTAATGTTCAAGTTTAAATTATCAATTAAATATTGTTTTCATTCATTTCAAGTAAATGCTTATATATAATACTGCTTAGTAACTAAATATGGAATTTTCAATATAATGCTATTATTTGTTTGTTGCTTAAATATGAGTATTCGGCTTAAATTGACTTTTGGTTCTTGTAATTTAGTATTGTTTCCAGATGAATCTACAATAAAGTGAGTTGGGGAATAGTCGACTGTCTTCTCATCAGAATTGACAACTATTGATCATGTTTATATAAATTTATATTTTTAACTTTTTCTTGACATATAATGAAAGCTTGAAATTTGCTGTATAGTGTAATATAACTTAACAAGCAAACTTAATAATTGACAAAATGGTAAATATAATTTTTTTGTTAAGTAATATTACACTCAATTCAATTTGAATATATGCATAATAGCAAAATTTTCACCACAGCCGCCATTGAGACAGAAATGCGTCACCAAAAGGCAGCACTGTCGAAGCAAAGAGAAGACTACATAAAAAAGGTGGGGATATTGAAAAAGGAACTCGACACATTAAAAGATCAACGCAACGAGCTACGAGGTGATGCCAAGCGATCACCGAGTCCAGATACTAAAAGATTTTTAAAAGAAAACACTAAATTACAGGTTTGGTTTATATAAATATATAATGGAATTGAATTTATATATAATTTATTTTTTATTGTAGCTCTGAAATGATTTTTTTTGTAATGTTACTTTAATATGGCTGACCCATTGCCTTGAGTTAATATTTCTTTTTGCCTTGTATATGTTTAGTTGGAGATTCAGAATAAATTGAAGACTATTAATAATGTAGTGGACATGTTGAATGGGATCATCGGAGAGGAGGCGCAGGAGGTTGTTGAATCCGATGATTCTACTGATAGGAATTCTAAGCGAAAGTCCAGGTATGTTGCTTTTTAATTATTCAGCTTCAAATATATATTACATATGTATATAAAATATTTAAATATTTTGACTTTTTTTTAATTATTGTTTTTTATTGTATGGTGAATTGAAATTTAATTATCACAGGATGCAGGAAGGATGCGCTATGAAACAAAATGAAATATTTTTTTATGTGTATTTATTGTAATAAGCTACGCTTTATTCATGATAATTGCTACTTTTTTTTTAATTTATGATAATATATTTTTAAGCTTGTGTTAAAAATGATTATGTCTAAAAATGATTTATATTTTGTAAATAGTTTTAAATGAATTGTTCTAAAATATTTTATATTTTACAAATATGTTTAAATGAATTGTATGAATGTATGGTGTAATAAAATGTAAATAAAAATAAATATTAAAAATATTTGAGCAAGTCATGTTGTTTTATTACCCTGCTGTTGTATTTGATTAGTTTCATCATCCTAACTTAAGTTTAAGTTGGCATTACGTTATTCAATTAGTTTCAGTTTATACGCGTTATTGAATTTATCCGCCATTTTGTTATTACGGTTTTTTTTTTATGACAGATTAAAAATGTATTGTTAAGTGAAGTGCGGGTTTAATATTTTACTGCGGTTTCGTAATTCTTTTTTCGTTTTTTTTTTTAAATTGATTTGAGTTTTAAGTGTTAACGTAATATTATAGGTCTCCGTCGGGCAAGAAGTTCAACTATGTGTATTACGACCCGGAGATGCATTGGTGTCGTGTATGCAACGAGTTCCCGCCAACCGCTAAGGACTATTTGAATCATTTGCATTCGCCTTCGCATCACAAGTTAGTAATAAATGTATAAATTTATTTTAAGAAATATATTTTTGTGTTATATAAGTTATCTTTATATTATTACTGGAAAGAAAAACCTTAAACCTTTTTTTATTTGAAATTTTGCGGACGGAAGAGTATGAAATTTAGCATAATTAAAGTTTATATGGAGACTAAGTGCCGAAAGCAAATGTTTTTTAATATTTTAAATTAGAAATACATGAAGTTAATAAATTAAATATAAACACTATCATATAATTGACATACACTTGTAAAGTGGCGTATAAGTTCCTACGCTACGCACATTTTACGCGTCAACGAATTTAGATTTTTTTCAAATTAATCTTTACTGATAAAAAAAAAATATTGATCTATCTTATCTATTCTTATAATAATATCTGATAATAATATCAGAGGTCATCGTGGCGCAGTGGGACAGCGTTGAGTGTGTGGGGTTGATTTTCACACTATGAAAGGATTTTATTTGATTTTATTTCTCTACTGTGGTAAAACAAGGCGCGGCGTTCAGTTCCGCCGTATTGACTATACGTAATGTCTCAAACAAGCAAACGAGTGGGGAGACTAGGTTCTCTCTGTCCTGTCCTGTCCTGTCCTCTGACACTGCTATACAGGATGAAGCGTAAATAAAATCTTTATTAATATATGTTATGTGTCCTTGTTGACTTAATCCGCTGTATGGATTACCCATATAATGAGAGTAGAGATTTGCTATGAAGCCTTTTAAATAGGCAAATGGCTGACTTAATTTTACCTTGAGTAATGACTACCTTTTTTCTTTTAATTTTTTGTTATATTCCTTAAAAAATCAATAATTATTATCATTTTTAAAATGTGAACTTAGCGGAACTCGAACCTGCGTCTCTTTATGTTTTCTGAAAATGTCTTTCTTATCCTAATACTCACACTGTAACAATTTAAAGTACAATAATATTTTTTATCACTTTTAACCGATTTCTATATGTATCTAGTGTTGCTGAGGAGGTCCCATTTGAATTTAGTGGGGATCTGATAAGTACTTATAAAGTTATTCATAATATTCTCACTTATTAAGCACATAAAGCACAAAAAAAAAATGTTAAATATGATTATATTTTATATGAAATACAAAAACTAACTTCTCTTATATAGTTTCTGTTATTTTTGCACATATAGTATTTGAAACAATATATACTACACCACTACAGTAATACGTACAGTAATACGTACGTACTTGCCAGGTGGCGGTCGTCTGTTAGTAATTGATATAATTATTAATCAAATATTTTCTATTCTATAAGAAAGAATTTAATGGATACATAATTTGTTTAAAAAATATTTTTGTTATGTTGGTTAGTGTTATTTTGAGTGCTAAAAATTGTCTGTTATTTTAGGAAAGTCATTGTTTCAATGCTAGTAGAATATGTGAAGACGAAATAGAACGTTCAAAATATATCAAAAATAAACAGTATTTAATATTTTTAAAGTGTCACTTGGGATAAGAAATTTCATTTTTATAAAACTGAAAAAAATCAAGCGTTCGAACTCAACAAAAATGTTGAAACGTTTTTTAAAAATGTTGTTATTATAATTAGTACATAATTCACGCTCTATCCCGCATATAGCAGGGTAGGCCGAGGGAACCTAGTGTTAAGACACTCCGTTCCCCACTTTCCGCCGAATTGAGGTATTGCATGCTGAGTGGGAATCGAACCCACAACCTGTCGTGTCTCTGCGCCACGACAAGCGTTAATAATTAGTATTTAGTATTATAATACTTATAAGGGTAATGTCGGGTTTGTAAAATTTGCAAATAAAACTTAAATTTAAAGATGTGTGCTTTAAGAAGTATGTATGTTGAATGAGATTTAGTTTATATTCGGCCGTATAATGTTAACACACGTGTGTGGCAGGATGGCGGCGGCGCACATGGAGGCGCCGTGGCACTCGGTGTCGGGCGTCAACGAGGGGTTCCCCAGCTACGCCTCCGCGCCCACCAAGCGCACGCCCATACGCGGTTACTTATTCTTTATCATATATGCTTCATATCGATTATTTTGCTTTTTTTTTTCTATTTTTTTTCAACTTCACGCTGTATCCCCCATATAGCAGGGTAGGCAGAGGGAATCTGAGAACGTAGTGGTAAGACACTCCGTTCTCTTACAACAATTCCGTTCCCCACTTTCCGCCAAATTGAGGCATTGCATGTTGAGTGACGGAACTCAACGCCGCGCTTTGCCTTGCTACTAAACCCATGAAAATGAAAAAACTAACATTTCCTGGAGTGGGAATCGAACCCACAACCTGTCGTATTTACAGTCACACGCTTGTGTCTCTGCGCCACGACAGGCGCATTTCGAATTTTACCCCGAAATGTAATACTCCATTTTTCATTCCAACTAGAGAATGTGTTTTACTAGAATTGAGAAAAGAAAGAAAAGTTATGTTAAATATAAACATTCACCCCGAGTAGAGATCAACTCGACCACTTGTTTTTTCAGTCGGACTCAGTCCGTCTGCGTCGACGTCGGTTTCCTTTGAATTACAAAAATATTTATTATATATTATTTTCTCCGCTCTGGTTGCTCAAGCATGCCACTGTAAACGCGACAGATTGTAGGGTTCGATTCCCAGTCCAGGAAATGAAAATGTTTATAATAATCATTTCCTAGCTCTGGTAACAAGGCAAATCGCGGCGTTGAATGCCGCCACACAACACTCAATACCACCATTTGGCCAAAAGTGGAGAATGGAGTGTCATGACACTAGGTTCTCTTTGACCACCTTGCTATGAGTGACAAAAAGTTAAACTACATAAATAAAACAATCCTAATAGTTATTTATGAAATAAGTTATCAACCTATTCACACCTGGTATAAAAATATTAAAATGTTAATAGAATATAAATGACATTATTATGATTTAATTTCGTTAGGGCTCCAGTTCTTCGTGCCGTCCACAGCGTGGTACTGCAAACTGTGCGACCAGTTTATAGGGGACCTGCATTGTGCCTCTGCACATTTGAAATCTGTGTCGCATTCTAAGAATTACACTGTGGGTATATTTATTTACTATTCTTATTTTTATATACTTTAATTTTTTGCGTGTGTTATTACGATTTTATCATATTTTATTTAAAATTTCACCTCTTACGTACATGAGTTTTTTCGTAAAAGATAAATAAACATCTATCCTGAAAAGTTTCTTATTTATAATATTAATAGAATAAGTAGGATACTTTTTTGAAACTGTAAGAGAGATAATGCGAAAAATGTAAAAAATCTATTTGTACTGTACTGTGTATAAATGTAATATTAATATTTGTATGTATAATGTAATATTAATGTTTAAATAATTTAATATTTGTATTTTACCCAATTTCGAAAAATAAATTTTGACACACGATTAGTTGTGGGTTAGATTCCCACTCGAAGGCTTGATTATATTTATTTTCATTTAAATTATTTTCATTCCCCCGCTTTGGTAAGAAATAACACAGCTTTGAGTTCCATCACAAAAAGCGAAATATATTGAATATGTACTGCTTTTAATAAAAAAAAAACCTAACCATATATTCAACAATTTCCAGAACTTCGTAGAACAAAACCCGCACTGGGAAACAGACTGGATGTCGGACCGACAGAAGGCGTTCGAGAAGGCGCGCGCCAACAAGGGCAAGGGGGAGGAACCGCAGTACGCGGCCCATACGATAACGTTCAGCAAAGATGGATTCCACACCACCTTGAAGGAGAACCCTCCGCCGAGCTCGCCCCATGGCAAGAAGAAGAAGGAGAAGAAGAAGAAGACGAAAAGGAAGAGAAGTAGCAGTAGCAGCAGTTCTAGTAGTTCGAGTGCTTCCGATAGTGGGCATAAGAAAAGTAAGAAGGGTGAGTGAGGAATTGAATATATACATACATAGCTTCACGCTGTATTCCGCGTATAGCAGGGTAGGCAGAGGGAACCTAGTGTTAAGACACTCCGTAACACACTTCCCCACTTTCCGCGGAATTGCGTGCTGAGTGGCGGAATTCAACGCCGCGCTTTTTGTTTGTTACCAAACCCAAGAAATGAAAAATTCCATTTCCTGGAGTGGGAATCGAACCCACAAGCTGTCGCTCTTACAGTCGCACGTTTGTGACTCTGCGCCACGACAGGCAACACGACAGACAGGATTTTTTTAATATTAATATTTAAACAAGTAACAGTTTGACTGTAAATGTGGGTGCTTGTGGGTTCGATTCTCATTCAGGGGGAATGATCAGTTCTGCAATTCAATACGTAATGTCTAGAATTCAGGCGGAAAGTGGAGAACATTATCTCTGGGTACACTACTACATGGGAACTATAGCACTGAAAAAATAACTTTTTTGTTTTGTTGATGTTGATACAATATTTGTAGGGCATAAACCTGATGTCTTCACCATACATAAGATATTCTTTCTTCATTCTTCACAATACATAAGATAACACTTTTAAGCATGCTAGCTATTTTGTAATTAAATTGAACTTAATTATAATAATATTAACAAAGATTTTATATTTAATTCGTATCAAAGTAGAGAGGAAAGTGTGAAATGGAGTATTTTGACAGTAGATTCACTTTTTACCTTGCTTTTAGACATAAAGCGTGAAGCTATTAAAATAATAATAATACTTTTTATATCATAAAAATATAATGATTATATTGTAACAGGCAAAAAGAACAAAGCGAAGTACGGCTCAGACGAGAAGCTCAACGAGTGGATGTCGTCCATACAGATGGAGCGCCTCAACGACAACGACAGGAAACTACTTGATAATATCAAGACTAGGTTACTTATCTATATATACATATGTTCTTTATCTTAAAAAAAAGAGAATTTTTCATTATTATCTATACATCTATTATTTAAGCGTGCGACTGTAAACGGGACAGGTTGTGGGTTCGATTCCCACTCCAGGAAATGTTTTTACATTTTACTAAATTTACTAAATTTTTTTAGTATTTTCATTTCTTGGGTTTGGTAACAAGGCAAAGCGCGGCTTTGAGTTCCGCCACTCAACACGCAATGCCTCAATTCGACGGAAAGTGGCGAACGGAATTGTTGAGTGTCTTAACATTAGATTCTCAGGTTCCCTCTGCCTACCTCGCTATATGCGGGATACAGCGTGAAGTTAAAAAAAAAGAAAAAAAACATATCTTTTAAATAAATATCTGAAACCATTTTTTAATTTTGTAACTGTCATATTGAAATCCCAGATTCATGAATATTTAAATGAGCAAGTTGGTACCATCTACTGTATAGTTTGAGAATAATATGCTAGAATTCAAAAATAGATTACCATGAAAGTAAATGAAATAAAGTGTATACTATTTTTTGTATGAAACAGAATCAAGTTGGATAAGATGGACGGGTCGCGACGTTCCAGCGAACGCGAACGCCACTCCTCCTCGAAACGCGCCAGGTACTTATATATGTTAAAATATTACTTTTAATTATAATTAAATTAATTATAATATATCTAAAATTACTTCTCTAAGATTGAAATAAAAATAGAGTTTTGTAGAATGCCGTGAACACATAGGTTCGTGGGGTGACGTTACATATTCATGACATGATGTAAATGCTCATGACGTGACATCATGACTCATAACAATTAATTTCGAATTATTCGTATCGAACAATACTATTTATTCGGTTGGTATTCGCACACCATCCATAACAATATTCTTAGAAATTACGATAAATATTAAGTTGGAATGGAACAATAACTTCTCAGTCAATTAAAAATTAAAATTTAGTAACTTCAACGATGTTTCCTAGTTGATAGTCGACGGCAAAAAAGGGAGGAGAGTAGTTTCGATAGTCTTTATATCCCCGCCATAGATTATGATTTCTAACAATATTATTCAGTAGTTCTATTTAAGTATGCTGCAAATGTAATGAATAACAAATTAAATTAATTAAAAAAAAGAAACAAAAGGCACGGGCAAGTGTGAGCCCATTGATGTAATTTAATTCATATAAAAAAAATACAATAATATTCGTTATTTATACAATATCTATTTGGTCACAGAGAACAAGAACGCCGCGACACACGCGCGCGTGAAGAGCGTGACCGAGAACGACGTGATGAGTCCCGCCGGCGTGAAGAGCGACACGACGAGCGACGTGATGAGCGACGCGACGAGCGAAGGGATGAGCGACGCGATGAGCGACGGGACGAGCGACGTGATGAGCGAAATGATGAGCGAAGCGATGAGCGCCGCGATGACGAGTCGAGTCGCAGGAGCCCGCAGCGGACTGACGCTAAGAAACCTGATATACGCAAGATGCCTTTTATTGGTAAGCAAATACATACCAAGCGTGAATATTTTGATGCCCAGTTATATCTATAGTATAATAAAACAGTAAAAAATTGTCTGTATGATGAATATGTTTGTTGCAATACAAATTATTAACATGATATATTTACAAATAACAGTAATATAAAATAATTAAAATATAAAAGGTAAAATTAAATTTTGATAAGTATGGAAGGAAAGGACTTGTAAAGACCATGCTAACAAAGATGCGGAATTAAAATTGATTAATTCATTGGGTGAATAAGTAACTAAATATCATATAAAAAATATTTAAATAACCTAAAAACAGAATTAACAGGCAAAACTTATAAAATGAAATTATCAATTTATTAACATTAACCAACACACAATGTCTCTGGAATAAGCGTAAAGTGGAAATATGAGTGCCTTCGACACTTCATGAGTTCAAGAATCCTGTCTTTTTTTAAAAAAGGTGATGGCAAAAAGATATAATATACTCTTCTATACTTTAAAGATTTTTTTTATATTTAGGTAAAATGCCTGTATATAAGAACTTGGCAAAAGCCAACAGCAAACCAGATGAACAAAAAAAAGAAGATGCTCAAAAAAAAGCAGAAGAAGATCCCGCCAGTAAGAAGAGACGAGAGGAAATGGATGCAGAGATACAGAAAAAGGTAATTTTTAATGTTATTTACATATTTGGTATAAGAAAAACATTTTTAGACAAGTTATAAAAAATTTAATGTAACAGGATTTGGTAATATGGGACTCAATACATACATATATAGCTTCACGCTGTATCCCGCATATAGCAAGGTAGACAGAGGGAACCTAGTGTTAAAACACTCCGTTCCCCACACAAAGTGGGGAATAAAACTAGTGAAGTAGCATGGAATATGTAGAGTCTATGTTTAGTGGTTAAAACGCTTGGATGGGTTCCAACAGGCGCGGATTCGACTTTTTAAATATTTATATATATATATATATATATATATATATATATATATATATATGTTTTCTAAAAATGTTAGTATTCATTATATTTAAATACATCTATTGAATTTGGTATAATTTTCAGGTAGCAGAATTCAAACAGAAGATCGCGGCAGCACAGCTAGAGCGGCAACAGACAGAAATGCCGGCTCCACTCTTATCCCCATACCCTTCGCTACCCTTGCAACACGCCTTCCTCCCGCCTCCCCCTCCACACTCCCACACCCCCACTCCCGCTCCCCCCGCCTCCCTTCCCAAAGACTTCCAAGACGCACTGGACATTATCTTTCCATCGGAGGTCAAAGCAGCTGAACAAGAGATGTTCCAGGGTCTGCCTAGCTTCCCAGGGTTAGGAATGGGAGGTGTGATGCAGCCGTTTCCACAGATAAGCTTATTGGGAAACCCACCACCAATGATGATGGGTTTTGATATGAATGCCCAAATGTTTCAACCTCGGCCACAGCTATATGATACCCATGTCCCAATCGTGCCCGGAAATCAAAGAAAGAATAGAAATCAGAAGAATATGAAGAAGAACAAGAATGCGGATAGTGATGTGATAGTGATTAGTACAAGTGATACGGCTACAACGGACACTGTGAGTGATAGTGCCTCAGTGACCCAAGCTTCGTCTTCTAAGAATAGGGAGGAGTTGGATGATTTGGCGATGCTTGGTATTGATGCGTCGGATGTTGGGGCTGGAATTTAGAAAAATGTATGTTACTTAAAAAACAACAAGGCAAAGCGTGGTGTTGAGTTCCGCCACTCAGCACCAATGTTTGTTTATTTGGCGAAAAGTGGGGAACGTAATTGCTGAAAGAGAACACAGTGTCTTAACACTACATTCTCAAGTACCCTCTGCTAAAAAAAAACTTAAAAAAAAGAACAGTGAGCCACTATATGACTAAACGCGATTGGTTGTGGACTCGATTCCCACTTGGAGAATAATTATATTATAAGAAAAGCAATTTTCGCCACTTAGCAGTGTCTCTATTTAGGGCGTGGTGTCTCGACACTAGTTTTTCTCTATATATTTTGCTATGCGGAATAAAGCGTTAAGCTATATTTTTATTATTTTATGGGATAAACTTTATTGTTGCTTTTTAGGCTTCATGTAGTGACTTGATTGGACATGTAAATAATTATGGATATAATCTATACTTTAAAAAAAACTTAGTTTAATAGTGAGATAGTGTCTGCTGTAAACGCGATAGTTGCAGGTTCGATGCCCATTCGGGGGAATTATTACATTTAAATTAGTTTATAAAGCAAGTTGTGGCGCAGAGGCACAAGCGTGCGACTGTACTAATGAAAATACATATATAAAATTAAGTAGTGATTACTTATGCTAATATATATTAAAGTAGTAAGATTCAAATTTTAATCAAATATGGTATCTACTATATTTTTCAGGTGAAGTAACTCAATGTAACGAAAATGCGTCACATTAAAGAAACACAAAGTCAACAGAATGAGATGGAATATGTTACACTATATGTACTTAATGTGTTGTTTTACATTAGAATATAAAGTAATTTTTAAATTTAAAACATAAAAAATCCTTATAATTATTCTAATACTAATTCTTGTTACTATATTTATCTCATTCTTTCGTCAACTCTTCTGAAATTTCACTTCTGCCATGTGTGAACTGTGAATTACACACACGCTTTTTTATAAATACCTACTTATATCACTGCTTGCTTGCTTGCTGTCGTCACAGTCGTTGGCACAGAGGCACAAGCGTGCGACTGTAAATGCGACAGGTTGTGAATTCGATTCCCACCCCAGGAAATGGAATTTTTCATTTTCTGAGTTTGGTAACAATGCAAATCGTGGCGTTGAGTTCCGCCACTCAGCACGTAATGCCTCAATTCGGCGGAAAGTGGGGAACGGAGTGTCTTAACATTAGGTTCCCTCTGCCTACCCTATATGCGGGATACAGCGTGAAGCTATGTATGTATGTAACTTTTTATTAATTTTGTTGTATAAAAGTGTAATTTTAGTTTTTGGTACTTTTGAAAAAGCGATATGGTACTAACAATTTAAATTATTTGTCAAAAACATGTGTAATCAAATTATGGTTATTTTAAATCTTGTTTACTTAATTTTAAGTACTTTCTTCCAAATGTATTTAATGTAAGGTTTCTTGAGTAAAAATTAAATGCTATATGCATATTGTTTTATTTCTAATCCTTCTTTTTATACTTATATTTTTCTGTTTTAAAACAGTACATTTATTAGAAATAAATTTATCTTTTATGTATCTGATCTAATGTGTATTATAAAGCTTCATAGATGTTTATACTGCATCTTGGCCAATATACAATGTGTCAGTTGCAAAAAATAAAGTAGTATAAATATAGTACGTGAAGCAAAAACTTTGTTCCCCTTTCTACGAAAATTACGAGGACGGAGGAGTATGAAACTTGGCACACTTATAGTTTAAATAGAGAAGAAGTGCAAAATGCTAATATTTTTTTAAATAATGCATATAAAGTGTATTAAAATAATAAAATAAATGTTACACACTCTGCCATGGTTATACAAAGTGACATATATATTACCAAAGACAACGCCTTATTAACGCGTCAATGGGGACACTAGTAATAATTAAGATTTTAACAAAAAAATGCACAAAGAATATCACATTATAACGACTAACTCATAATTAGATAGAGGTAAGCCGGTATATATTTAGTTATTTATTCACTTCATAAAAAGCAATTCTAATCAAGCATTGTGTGCAGTGGCACGTATGACAATAAACGCGATTGGTTGTGGGTTCGATTCCTACGTGGGAGAATGACATTTTTTTTTTCATTTTTCTGCTCTGGTAAAAGAGCGCTACTTTGAGTTCCGCCACTTAACATGCAATGTCTAATTTGGGCAGAAAGCGACGATGGCAATGTATTGACACTGACCTCTCTGACTACTTTACCATGCGGGTTAAAAATAAAGCTGCATTTTGTTTTTTTTTGATATTTAAGAAAAAATGTATATACCCGTCGACTTATCAATCTATTCACGCCTGAAAAGATACATGATATAATATATACAGATAATAAAATAATAATTATTGTCACTAATATCTAGCGATGGCGGGTCACGTTTATGTCAATTTATCATAACATATTTGTTATAAAATCCTCTGATAACGCATGCAAACCGTTTTGAACCGGCTAAAAGGTGACGTCATTCTAATTAACGTAAACTACATGAATTTTGCGAAATTTATACATTTTTCTTTGATTAAAATCAAAGACAGTCCAGTCAAGGACATGAAAATGTTAAATAATATTTAGTATTATCTTCGCTCTGGTAACAAAGGCAAATCGCGGCGTTGAGTTCCGCCCCCCAGCATACAATGGCTCAATTCAGCGGAAAGTGGGGAAAGGTTAAAAAGAGAACAGAGTGTCTTAACACTAGGTTCTCTGGTTCCCTCTGCCTACCGCGATATGTGCGGGATGCAGCTAAAAAGAAAAAAATTATGTCAAAATAAGTATTTTTTTTTTAGTAAATAAGTAAATGGCAGTAATAAGTTACTGTGTAATTAAAATTAATTAAATTGAAAAAGTATCTTGGTAAATAATATATAATTAAGCGTGAGTTAATTAGTTAAATTATTTTGTAATTATTACTATTCACATATTCGTAGTGGCATATAAAATTATTAACGGATCAAAAAGTAACTGATTCACGAAAAAAAATCGAAAGGCTATCGTGGCGCAGTAGCACAAGAAACGCGTTAGGTTGTGAATTCGATCCTATTCTCAACTCCAGTAAGACTAAGAGCGTCGTTGAGTTCCACTAACAAGCAATGCCTCGAATTGGTGTATGTATTGGTGGAAATCGGAGCACGGAATATTTTGATATTAGGTTACCCTGCTATGTGGAAAAGGGGAAAAAATTAAAGAATAAAAAGTATATATTTATTTACTTATTACCAGGAACTATTTCACATAATATATACATATACATATATACTAACCCATACATAGATACTAACGCATACAGAATGATGCAAATATACAAGCTAAGATTCAATCACTATTACTAAGATAATACACAAGCTTGATGACAAGGCAACTAATAGATAGCATGACGTTATGAGGAAAAACAAACTAGGCCGACATTCAATTTGAAAGTCATTGTTGTTAAAAATATTCATCTATATATTTGCCCGGTATATATGCGTAGTGTTATCTTTCTCCGTTCTCTTCATGAAGTAGAATCTAAAACCTTTGTCGTTTTAAATAGTTTGGATTTGAACCCATAAACGTCGTGTGCAATCGGATAAGCTTCGACCGCATCACGATGACGTTAATTTATGTGATTATTGATTAATAGTTTTAGCGTAACTAAAATTACAACGCCTGTCGTAGCGCAGAAGCACAAGCGTGTGACTGCAAACGCGACAGATTGTGGGTTCTATTCCCACTCCAGGAAATAAAATGTTACATTTCCTGGGTTTGGTCACAAGGCAAAGCTCGGCGTTGAGTACCGCCACTCAGCATGCAATGCCTCAATTGGGCGGAAAGTGGGGAACGGAATTGTTGTAAGAGAACGGAGTATCTTAACACTAGGTTCACAGGTTCCCTCTGCCTACCCTGCTACATGCGGGATATATTACGGGATGTATTCACGCTGTAGCGTGAAATTAAAAAAAAAAAAATTACACACATTTAAATTATACTTAGTAGATGTTGACTCAACGCACAATGCCTCAATTCGGCGGAAAATGGGGAACGGAATTGTTGAAAGAGAATGGAGTGTCTTAACACTAGGTTCTCTGGTTCCCTCTGCCTACCCCGCTATATGCGGGATAGGTACAGCGTGAAGTTAAGAAGAAGATGTTGACGTTAAGATAGAAACTATGAACAAAAGTAACAAGATGCTAGATAAATAATTTTGTTTAAAAAATAGTTGTTTTTTTTAATATTATATATTTTTATTTCATTGTTTTATCATTTAACTATTTTGTATCTTCATTTTGCAAAACAGATAGAGAAAACTGAATAACAAACCACTCTGTTATCGAATTATCGTCATTTATAAAGATATCGCGTGTTGGTTATAACTCTATAATTTAAAAACAAATTTATGAAAGATTTGGTCCAGTCAGTGTGTCACCCTTTTCTCGCATAGCGCAGTAGTCAGAAAGATCTACTAGACTAGAGCCTGTCAAGATTTCCATTCTCCATTTGCCACTCGAAGCTGAGACACTGCTTGTTGAGTATCTAAACTCAACGCCACGCTTTTTGTTACTAGAGCAGGGAATTGAAAATAAATAAAAATTATTATTTTCCCGAATAGGGATCGAACCGACAACCTTCGCGTTTACAGTCAAACGTTGTTCCACAGCGCCATGATGGACTCAAAGTTATAGGTATCTCTATATTTATTTAAAAGATATTCTTTTAAATAAATAAAAAAGTAAAGTAATACGTACGATAAAAGTATTTAAGATTTAGATTTTAATACACATATAAGTATTAATGCATATAAGAAATGACCTTAGCATTCCATGGACTCATCGTGCGGGTGTCCTTGCAGGAAGATCTCGAAGCAGCGCTTGGGACTTACAACCAAGTGTAGGCTTAAGGGGCCCCTTTAAAATGCTCATAATTGCATGGCTCCACTTTCCGAAATCTTGTCTCTACTTAACAAATCACAAAAATATCCAGTTAATGATACCTTCAAAAACCATTCTTGCAGAGTTGAAGGAATACGCCATTTTAAAGGTAGTTGTACAAATTATTAAAATTTTAATACAAAAATAACCCAGTACCAACAAATGCTAAAACACACACGAAAAAATTATCGAATTGAAAAGTTAAGCCGTTTTGCATAAAATTTATATGACGAATACGATAATCATTTTATAATATTTTTATTAGTGTAAAGTTGTAATAACTAGTGTCCCCGTTGATGTGTTAATAACGCGTTGTCTTTAGAAATGTATGTATATGTTACATTATATAAGCATGCATATCAAACCAAGGTAATTTGGTAACATTTATTTTATTAATTTAATATATGTATATATTTTGCATTATTTTAAAAAGATATTGTCTTTCTGCGCTCCTTCGCTGTGCCAAATTTCATGCTCCTCCGTCCACGTATTTTTCGTGAAAAGGGGCACAAAGTTTTTGCTTCACGTATTAATATACAGATTAGTATATTGGTGTGATGTTTTTATCTCATATTTTTACTATTGTAAATTATAACCACCAAATAAAAAAATCGCGCCATTTTTTTTTCATTTTTTTCACCTTAGGTACGTCATATTATGAAAAGTTTAATATAATAAATTATACAGCATTATAAGTATAAATAAATAAATAATAAAATATTAAAATACTTTCAAATTAATTTCAAAAAATCATTTGAAATTACCGGTAGAAGTAACGTAAGGAACAACAATATTACATCACACGTGAAAACAAGATAGCGAGCGAGCTGACTGGCGTGATGAATTAGTTAACATATAAGAAATATTTGTTGTATGTTTGTGTAAAAATTTTATAATAAATATATATTATGTGAAATATCTATTGGAAATCAAAATTCTACTCTTCACTTATTGTTTTGTTCCATTTTTTTTTCTATTTTATACATACATACATACATATATACATAGCTTTACGCTGTATGCCACATATGAGAAATGGAAAATTCCATTTTCTGAAGTGGGAATCGAACCCACAACCTGTCGCGTTTACAGTCGCCGCTTGTGCGTCTGCGCCACGACAAGCGACAAAGCGACAAGCTTTTTAAAAATAAAATATGCTTATAAAATAACGCCTGTAATCTATCATAAAAATAAAAAAATATATATTGAGACATTATTATGTAATTTCTTACTTAATTAATCTTTTCTTATTTAATCTTTATACAAAATAAATAAAAAAATATATACTTTTTTTTATTTAAAAATTTAATAATATAATAATAGTTATACAATTTTCAAATTAAAAAAAATATACACATAAAGCAAGCAAAGGCGGGAAACTAATACAGATTACAAATATGTGTATAGTGTATATAGCGTTCGCGTCAAATTCTCGCTCAGTACGGGCTCGGAAGCTGTGGCGGCTCGTCTCTCGCATCTCATCACACGTTTGTAAGTGAAAACGTTATCACAAACGGTGATTATCAATTTACATGGACTTTTATTATTTTTATTTTTTTTAATTAAAAGTGTAATAGTGAAGATTTTTTAAGTGGTGTCTAATTTTTTTATTTATTAAATTTATTTGTATAATTAGGTTATATGTAAGTATTGGAATTTAAAATATTAAAAATATTATGAATATTATAAAAACATTTTTTTTTATTATATAAATATATATATATATATATATATTTTTAATTTATAATAACTAATAAGTAAATTAAAAAATCTATATTGCGTCAGCGAAAAAATATAAAAAAATATTACAAATAAAACATTAAGTACGGCCAACCTAATTACTTTTTTGCTAACATCATTACCAACTCATTTCTCGGAACTCGGAGAAGAAAGAATTCACAATCCAGACCCATGTGTGGGTCATTTTGGCCAAATCTTAAAAAAAAAACAATATTTTTTTAACTATGATAATTTAGATAAGAAATAAAGCTCAATTAAAAATTTGACTTTGACTTTTATGCAACAAAAAAATTATATTACATATTTTACAAGTACGTGTAATTCAAGAGGAAAACATGTAAAAATACTAAGGTAACCGCATTGCAGTTTAAATATCGTAGGCTCCTCCCGTTCTGTCTAGAGTCTAGACTGGCGGAAGTCGATATAATTATTGTACTATTAAATACATAATCATAAAATATATCATTATTTAAACTGTCATTCATAATATTTATTAATGTATACATAAACTTGATAGAAATATTCCGTGGAATCGATTGAGGAAAATATTTATTTACAGGAATCCCCAAATTAAAAAGTTATAACTTCACTTATGTTAGGCTTTACGCTTATTACCGCATAGCAGGGTGAACAGGGAAACAAGGAAATCCAGTATCAAGAGTCAGGTCACTCTGTTCTCTGTTTTCCGTCCATAATCGATACATTGCGAGTTAAATGGCGGAACTCAACGCCGCAATTAGTAAGCTTGTACGAGAGAAGCGAAATAAAAATAAATTAAATATAAAAACCCCGAGATGAGATCGATCCCATAACTATCGAGTTTTCAACCGATCGTCATCCCATTACGCCATGATTATTTTATAAACATTTAAATTTCATCTATATATAAATACGTGAAGCAAAAATTATCTATATATATTATAGATCCCTTTTTACGAAAATTACGCGGACGGAGGAGCATGAAACTTGGCACACTTATAGTTTATATAACGAACAAGTGCAGAATGATAATATATTTTTAAATTAATGCATGAAAAGTACATTAAATTAATAAAATAACTGTTACACACACTACCATGGTTTGACATCCATGTTTATATAAAGTGACATATACGTCACTACGCAATGCGTTATTAACGCATTTACGGGGACACTAATATATAAAAAAGCTATCTAATGTTAAAGAAGCTTGTCTCGAAATGTTATTTTTTATTAAAATTTTACAATAAGCAAAATACGGGAAAATAAATAATTCATTTACAAAGGTAAATAAAAAATTATGTAATTTAATTTATGTAATTTTATAAAATATTAATATACCAATTCTCTTTTTACGTATTCAATTTCACCGTCCTATATTTATTTAGCTCGGGTGATGAGCCCACGCTTTTTCTTAAAAGAACGGAAAAATAAACAAAATAAATAAACAGTTTCACGCTTTATCTTAAGTAGTGAAGTATTGACTACGCTGCTAAGCGAAACTAAGCTAAGCTAACTTGTCAAAAATTATTGAAATATAATTGTAATTGATGTAATTCCTCCGATTGGGAATCGAACCCGCACCTTACGCTTTTATAATTAGATCCAGCTACTTACGAATATTTATTTTATCTACAGCCAACCATGTCAGCAGACAAGGTATTTCACTCGCGGTCGCAAGGTATCCCCTCCGAGGGTGTAAAGGACCAGTACGCAGATGGTAAAGCCGCTAGAGTATGGAAGAAATATATCGGCGATAGTAACGAGAGGACTCAGAACTATAGAGAATTTCTGTCGGGACTTCTGAGGAAACATGGCTGTGTTAGTGTTTTGGATGTAGCCTGCGGAACTGGGTAAGTTTAATTTCTTTAATTAAGTAAGTAAGTAAGTTTAAGTTTTAGCTTCACGCTATATCCCGCACATAACAGGGTAGGCAGAGGGAACCAGAGAACCTTGTGTTAAGACACTCCGTTGTCTTTTAATCTTTCCTTTTAACATTTCCGTTCACCACTTTCCGCTGAATAGAGTCACTGAATGCTGAGTGGCGAAACTCAACGCCGCGCTTTGTCTTGTTACCAAGGCGAGGAAATGAAAATACAAAATTATTAGTTTAATTTTGTTATAATTTAAATAATTTACATAGTTGGTATAGTATTAGTATATATAGGGGCCTTTCGGCTGATACGTTTGTTTGAGCGAAATTATTAGAGATCTTGTTGTAACTGTTCCGATCCCATGATCCGATGATCATACAATAATTTCATACAGCAGAATACCTGATCTGTCTGTCTGTCTGTCAGGATGTCCGGGAAAACGAAAAAAATATTCGAAAACTTTTTAAAGTGTTAATCACACACTTAGAAAACGTTTATTTAGTTTATTTAGTTAAAATGTTAAGTTTGGTACTATAAAATAATTAAAAAAAAATGGGACAGGTTCTCAGTTCGATTGTATTTCTTAGGTGCTTTACCGCAAAACTTTTTGATGGACGAACCAATATTGAGGATTTTTTCATTATATGATAACTAATGCTTTGGATGTGGTTCCACTTAAATTTAGTTGATATCTGCAGAGTAGTTTTTGAGAATTGTAATAACGTTACTTTTTAGCACATTTTATTTAAAGTCGGTTTTCTTTAAATAATTTTAGTAATTATCTTTATCATGCAAAATTATTGTTCCTGATCCGTTTTCGCTTTAAGTAGATAGCAACATGTGACACGTATCCTCACGTTGACCTCACGTTACTACTTATCTGACGAAATGAACCTAAACTTATCGTAACTCTTAAACACTCTTAATATGTTTTTATCAGCACTATTAATTTATTAAGCACTTGTTATAAGAGCATTATTTATATTTAAAAAATAAATTATTATAGAAATTTACATATAGGTATGTTAGCACAGGTTAAGCATATTAAAGACTATCGTGGCGCAGTGGTACAGTATTTGACTGTATGCGAGTGGTTGTAGGTTCGATCTTATAAGAGGAATAGTAATTTTTAAACTATTTTCATTTCCCCCCCTCTAGTAATACAAAGCGCGGCGTTGAGTTCCGCAATGTCTTGAAATATAATGTATTTTTTAATAATCATACTGTCATTTTACTTTTCAGAATAGATTCAATGATGTTACTCGATGAAGGTTTCAAAGTAGTATCCATAGATGCTTCAGATAAAATGTTAAAACACGCCTTAAAAGCTAGATGGGATAAGAGGAAAGACGCCAGATACGATGAATGGGGTATGTGGATTATATATTTTTATAATATTATTTTGGTTATTAAATTGTCCAATTTAATTTTAAGCTATTTGCCAAAGTTTTTATTAATAAAATAGAAAGTAATATAATGGTTTATGTTTTTCAAATAAAGCTGGACAAAAAGCACCTAGAATGGTTCTTAATTTTTTGCAAAAAATGGAACCACATACGCCGACGTCACGACATTTTATCGGCATCAAAACGATGAAATGAAAATAATTTACATAATTTCCCCTAGTGGTGGAGTGGTGGACACTCCCTAGTGGGTTCACGTATAAGTTGTAATGTAACATAAAAATAAACATTTCCTCTAGATGAATTTGAACCTGCACCTATGGCATTCGATTTACAATTAAACTACGATGTCGGTAGAATTATGTTTATTTTCACAAAAAGTGGTACTAAAATTTAAAAAGGTTGTTATTACCTATTTTAGTGATAGAAGAAGCTAGCTGGGAAACCTTACCGCAAGACGTAAATTCATTTCACCCGGGTGCATCCTTCGACGCAGTTATTTGCCTTGGAAATTCATTTGCCCATTTACTAGATGAATTCGAAGACCAAAGAACACAGAGAATGTGTTTAAGAAATTTTGCCAAAATGTTAAAACCTGGTGGTCTTTTGTTCATCGATCATAGGAACTATGACGCTATGATAAACAGTGGAGCTACGCCTGGACACTCTATTTATTATAATGTAAGTTTCTTTTTTTTTGCGTTTGTATCGGTGAGAAGACTATACATTTTGCACCAAGTGATAATTTCGAAGATTCGAACCCATTACTCCGCTGCGCTATGGTCCTAATAATGTTAATATGTTTATATTACATGAATTAGTTATTCACCAAAATTCGCTAAAAGTGTACTATTTAAGGGTTTTGCAGATCGAGCAGTTGTCACCTGCAACTTCACTTACGTGGACTTTGTGACTCTTGCAATATTTTTTCCATATCCTTCAACCATGATTGACTATAAAATGTAAAATTCCGTTCTTTTTTTTTTGTTTCGATGGAATTTAAAAAATCTGTTGTCAGTGCTTCCCATACTCCGCAAGTAATCTAAACGCCAAGGAGTAATAGGTTACGTTAATATCAATGAAGATGAAAGAGAAATAGATACTTAAAAATGAAAAGATATAAGCCAAGCACGCAAAAACTGCTGAATAAATCTCGATTAAACTTTACTTCAAGCTGTATCCCGCATATAGCACGGTAGACAGAGGGAACCTAGTGTTAAGACACTTCGTTCCCCACTTTCCACCGAATTGAGGCATTGCGTGCTGAGTAGCGGAACTCAACGCCGCGCTTGGCTGTGTTACCAAACCCAGGAAATAAAAAATTCCATTTCCTGGAGTGGGAATCGAACACACACCTGTCGCGTTTACAGTCGCACGCTTGTGCCTCTGCGCCACGACAGGCGTTTAATATAACTTATACATTAGAATAACACATATACTAAAATTTTTAAAGGTTTTGTGTCATTTGACCAATTTAATAATAAGTATTGAGTAGTAATTGACATACTCAATAATATTATTATTATAATTTAGTCACGTGTATGAAAATGGCAAAATATAATATTCTAAGTATTATCACATCGCACATGTTTACAGAAATGATGTCTGAAAGTAATAACAACTTATCTCATATTAAATAATATTTGTTCTATTCACGATAAAGTGTTTTTGTTCGACGTTTTTTTATCGTATGATTCAAATTTATTAAAAACATGTTATGATAACTTTATATTAGGTACTTTTGAAACTATTTTAACCGGATTAATCGTGTAGACTCTACTGTGAGTCTACCTGACCACGGACTACTGTAAAGTGTTCGAAATGTCGGGTTTCCAAAAATATATTTCTGAATACTAAAATATACGCGATTAATCCAGATTAATCAAAATAGTTTCATTTAATATGTGTAAAAATTGCCAACATCAAAGATCTCATTAGGTACTTTTTTTATAAAATAACAAAGTCAAGTAAGTTTTGTGTGACGTTCTTACGCACTTTTATTATTTAGTTAAACAGAAAGTCCTTCTATTATTTTAGACCTAACCGGTTGAGTGTTGTAATCTTATATTGCAAATCGTAATTTATTGTGTCCTAGTAGATATTATTCAAAAAGAATTCAAACCCACTGCCATCGATTCGATGCAAAACATCTTAATTACTTATGTCAAGTATTACTTTATAGTTTATGATAATACTAGCTGTGTCCTGTGATTTCGTAGGCGAGGACTGTAAAATCTGAAACACTGTGTTTTTGTAAGAATTCCGAGAAAACCTCGCTTAGCACTCCCCTATGCTCTACAAGAAGCCTACGTTTTTTAGCTGTAACGGTTACATATCGGATATGAAGTTTTCATATCCGATATCATATTCGTTTTCAGATATCGAGTTTGTGTTGCGATAGTTTTCGTTATAATTTAGTTTTCGTTACAATTTAGTTTTCATATCTCATCGTCGAGTTGTCGTTATGTTTTGTGTGTAGTTGTTTGATATCGGATATGATAATTAAGATATCGATATGATATGATATAAGAGTCAAAACCGTTTTTAGTTACGTTTTGATATATCGGTCTCATCCCTACTACATGCCAAATTTCGGCTTTCTCTGCGCAGCAGTTTCGCCTGTACGTTGTCTGTCAGTTACTCATAAAATTAAAATGCATACTTTAAGAGCTGGAACTTTAAAGTTTCATCTATAAATTCTGTTTTTTTCAAATAATATAATTTTAACACATTTTTACTTGAATGTGTTTCACGTTGCATCACATGTTTGCATTTATTATTCACCCTATCGTTTTCAACTTGTCGTCTTATCAATCTATTGCTCTCTGGTACTTAATTAATGAAACTATGAACTATAATTCCAGTGTAAATATCCAGTGGACATCAAAACGTCAGTGCTAGTAGTTCGCGGCAAGCCCGAGCTCGTCGCTCTTGACTATTGTATTGAAGCGAATGATGACGAGCCCGCTACTGAGAAGAGGTAGGTTTTTATATTTTATGGTATTACATGTTGTGGGTTCGAATCCCAGTCCAGGAAATGAAAATATTAAATAATATTCAGTATTTTCATTTCCTCGCTATGGTCCGCTGTCCTTTCGGTTTATAAACATTGCGTTTTGATTGGAGACTTAATGCCGCGCTCCGGTAAAAACCATTGTGTGAAAATGAAATTAATTTAAATATAATAATTCCCTCGAAAGAGAATCGAACCCTCAACCTCTCGCGTATAAAGATATACACTGTGCCACTGTGCCACCAAATTTGCATACGTACAAACGCTATAATAATAATAAATTAACACAATACAAAGTATTTAGTTTTTATTTACTTTTTTCTTAGTAAATATATAACTTTTTTCAGCGAGTTTCGTCTTTGCTACTACCCGCACCGACTAGACAGTTTCACGAGCATGTTAGACTCTGCTTTCGACGGCGCGGCACAACATCGCATCTTCGCGGACTTCCAGCCGCTCAACGCGGTGCAGAACCCCGCATACTATATACACGTCGTGGAGAAATCTAGCTAATATACATGTGTAGCTTATGATTAGGATTTTTTAATATTGAAATAAAGTTTTTGTTATATATATTAGTGTTTTATTTTATAAACCCGCTGTTTCACTTGTAAATGAAGCTAAAAAGCGGGTTTATATTATTATATATTTTTTAATATTTATTATCAACTTAACTTAATTTAAGAAAATCTTGCAACGTTTTTTAAACGACTTACTGAAATAAAAAAATGTCCGGATCTAATGACAATGAAATATTTTCGTAGTATAAATTTGATATTCAAGACGACCTAGAATAGCGAGTAAAATAGTGTTAATTTATTTTTTATTGTTAGATTTAATTTCACTGGTTTCTTAGACAAAGTGCGTCATTGGGTTCCGCCACAAAACATTCTAATGTCTCCAATATTGCAGACAACACTTGGCCAAATTGACAGACGTGTGAAAATAAAAAAGAAAATTTTATAAAATCATGAATACATGATCCCCTTTTTGTTTTCGAAAACGTTTTCTGTATCGATTTCTGTCATATTTTTGTCAAAATTAACCCTTATTAGGGCTGGGTAGTTTTCTCGTTCTCATGTGGTCGACCCGTCGACCCCAGAACTTTCTTCCATTATACTAATATCTTGTTGAAAGCGTTTTCCTCCCAAATTGGTCCAAATTAATATTAAAAACGCAGTTCAAAGCTGGCATTAGTTTCTAATTTGTTAAAATTTTAAATCATTTATGTAACAAAAAATATTTGACCCCTACAGAAACAAGCCACGTTTCAACTTCGCAAAGAGAGTGAGGCTGCGTTTTATCTTACTAAGGTAGATAATTTAAATACATATTATAATCATTCAAGCACGTTTACAAGCAGACATTTTTCCACTGCGCTATATGGCATCTTTTTTTATATTAGCAACAATTGTGACCTATGAAAATGCCTGCTGTAATATTTTCCGCAAATAACCTAGTAACTTTTGACATTTAAATAATTACTTGGATCAATCTCCATCAACACCCCAAACTGAAACACGACATATATTTCTGTTCTGCCATGTCGCAAGCGTGCGACTGTAAACGCAACAGGTTGAGGGTGAAATTCCCACTCCAGGAAATAAAAATACAAACAATATAACAATATATTTTTAGTTCATCCCTGTGGTAATAAAGTCAAGCGCGGCGTTAAGTTCCGTCACTCAGCACGCAATGCCTTAATTCGGCAGAAAGTGGATAACGGAAATGTCGAAGAGAAGGGAGTGTCAACTCTGATTCCCTCTGCCTATCCGGCTATGTGCGGGATACAGCATGAAGTTAAAAAATATTACCATGTAAAAATAATCTTAAACTTAAGTTGGGTAGGTTTTTCTCATAAGCTCGTTAAGTTGGGTAGGCTTTTCTCATTTTTTCGTTTGTTTTTGATAATAAAAATTTATTATGAATAGGTGGACCTCGCGACTTTCATTTGCTTTGACTATAAAGCCTAAAATTTATTTACTTACATATTAGTGTGAAGCTATAAAAAAAAGTAATAGTCAATATTTAAAAAACAGTAAATGCATACTAATATGTATGTATTAAAGGCAAGCAATTATACAAACCATTAAAAATTAATTAAAAATAATGCTGCTAAAGTTTTTTGTATTTTGTTGTTCCATTGTCTAATATAATTATTATTTAAAACATGTTAAATAAATGGAAGCAATGGATGCAGAAGGCATCCAGTCATGCTACATGGCATTCTATTGGGGCGGC
This sequence comes from Philaethria dido, assembly GCA_033558755.1. Classification (NCBI taxonomy): domain Eukaryota; kingdom Metazoa; phylum Arthropoda; class Insecta; order Lepidoptera; family Nymphalidae; genus Philaethria; species Philaethria dido. Next base: position 37,919 of record JAKGSA010000412.1, on the reverse strand, counting down.
CTATATCCCGCAGAGGACTTCTTCCTGTCGACGATGACGAAATGAGTTAAACTCATTTATTTAGTACCCTGAGTTTTTATGAAAAATATTTCATCATTTGTTAATCTTTTTTCTATTTATTTTTTTAATTCTGTAAAAAGTTTAATCAAGTTGAATAATAAAAATCAATGTTAAGGGTGTCTTGCTACCAACCTCATTAGATGAATATACTTTAAAAGTACATTAAAACAATAGTTAGAAATAAAAAATAATTTATTCTAATAAAAATTGTTGAAAGATGAAAGTGAGAATTAAATTAGATATTGGGGAGCTTATAGATTAACACAATACAACTATACTAGCCTAGCCTTAAGATCCTACAATGATGTTATTGATTGGAATGTGTATGAGCTTCACGAAAAAGCCAATGAAACCCATGATGCAGAAACCTATGGCTGTAGCGATAGCAATTTTCTGGAATTCTGAAAAACAGACAATAAAAAAACATTAATTTCTTTACCCAATTATTATATTATTTATATTATCGTAATTTTGTTTCTGGATGTGCTGCTAAATGTTGGAAATAAGTAAATTAAATATTTGACTATATATTTGCATGGTGTTCAGTACAATCATTTAACATGCAATATCTTGAAGGCACAACCCTGTGACTGTAAACGCGATAGGTAGTGGGTTCGATTCCCACTCCAGGAAATGTAAAATTTAGTATTTTCATTTCTTGGGTTTGGTAACAAGGCAAAGTGCGGCATTGAGTTCTGCCACTCATCACGCAATGCCTCAATTTGGCAGAAAGTGGGGAACGGAATTGTTGAAAGAGAATGGAGTTTCTTAACACTAGGTTCTCTGGTTCCCTCTGCCTACCCTGCTACATGCGGGATACAGCGTAAAGTTAATTGTTTAATCGTAGTGTTATAATTGAAGTATTATTTGATTGTAGTCTTAGTGTTTTATCTAACTACCCTTCATAAGTGATAAAATGTGAAGCTGTTCCTTTTTTACTTAACTATAATTATCACTTTTTAAATATAATATGTAAATTATAATTTTTTTATTGATTTTAATACTTTAATAATACTAAACTAAAATTTAGCTTTATATAACAGTTTTCAAATACTTGAGGTATTAGACCAATATTTTTAAAAGGTATAATATAAATCATATTTTAGTCAAGACAGCAATTAAGTATTCAATTGAATTGCAGCCAGCTTTTGCCAAGACAGCTGTTAGAGCAACTTGACAATTACTTTTTGACATCTATATTCTTCTGTTCTAATTATAAATATTTATAAATGAAAACTATATTTATAATAATTACTTATTATTTTTTATAAATTCGATGGTTTGGTTTTACAAAATAAGTCCTTGTCAATAGACTGCCAACAAAAGAATTTGTCAATCTAATAAGAATCTTTTCCAGAACAATCCAGGTAGAATAAAAATAAAAAGAAACTTACCCTTTCTGTCTGGTTTCGTGCATCTTCTCACTAATCTGATAGAGTCCTTGGCGAATTGCTTACCAGGCTCCACAAACTTGGCAATTTGGTCCATTTTCTGAAAGTTTAATTATATTTAATTTATTATTTATAAACGGAGGGTACATTTACTTTTTAATATATTTAAATAAAATTCACTAATACGCACTGTCAATATATTATAATTCACTGGCCCCAAAATAAAGCGATGTATTGAATATTTGTCTCACAAATAACAACGCCGCAATTTTCACTAGTAAGAGTCGACGAAAAGTGACAAGTAAAAGCAGCGGACGTCAGCCACGTTTCGACGTTGTACGTCACGTCACCACATATGAGTTCGGATACTTGTAAAACTTAAGATACTGGCATGCTTTAAAAGTTTAAATAATATAATATAAATAGATTTTTAAAATATATTTAGTTACAATATATAAAGATATAAAATCTTTATATATTGTAACTATTAATTTTATTTATCAATTAATCAATCAATTTTATCAATCAATGAATAAATTTAATTAAAGTTAAATAATATTACGTATAACAATACTATATTTGTTATTATGTCAATTGTCAATTAACTCTGACATATTAGTAACGTCAAATGACAGAAGAAAAATAAAAAGTGATTTGTTTTCAATTTAATTGAAATAACTTGAAATATTACGTGTTATCATTAAAATAATTAAGTATTATGTGTTAGATATAAACAGTATAGACTTATTATTCTGAATAATAATTTATTTTATATCAATAAAAGCTTTACACCATGTATGCAGTAGAAAAGAAATTCGAAATCGAAATGAAGCTGAAGAGGGTGAATTTTCTACATATTTTATGGATTTTATGCAACTTTCTTTAATTATATAATTTCTAATATCTTTTTAATATAAATCAAACGTTAAAATAAGCATATGTTAAATAATACCTTAGTTTAATATGGGGGCGTTATCTGCTCAATTTATTAGGAAATGACGAACATTCAAGAGTTAAAGGCAGCAGCAAAGAAAAGTTCATCGCTTGCAAACGACGTGTGCAATGTTTTGGGTGCATGCGAGCAAAGACTCCAGCAATTGGAGACTGCTGTCCTCCCTTTATATGGAGATACTGCTAGACTTCAACAAATTCACCATAGTAAGTTATATTTTTAATATTTAGAGATAAGATATGCATTATATAAATATTTTAATAAGTGGAGAAAGGAGTGTCTTAAAACTGTCATTCTGCTTGCCCCTCTTAATGTGAGAAATTGATTTTAAAAGATAGGTTCCTTTTAAACTTTTTTTATTGTTTTAAACATAATATTTAGAAAGTAGAGTGGTGGAGATGGAGAATGGCAGTATGATGATATCAAATGCTAACCAGTCAGATTTATTGTTTAACACTGTTTTACTGCGTTGTTTTGTTTGACTGTGAATGCAACTGGTTGTGCAAAATCAGGTGGAAAATAGAGAATGGAGTGACTTGACATTAATTTCTCTCTGACTACCTCTGCTTTGTAGACTAAAGCTTGAATCTTCTTTTTTGCTTATTAAAAAAATAAAAATACATATTAATATTTTTTTAAATATTTGTCATCATATCTAGATATGGAAGGAACAGTGACAGCTTTAGACCATGTCATTAATTATTACATGGTGTCCAGAGAGCTAGCAGATCTTATACAGGCTGGACCCCATACAGGGACCACTGAATCTTTAAACATATATTTAGAGGTTTGTACATTACTGAAAATCAATTGATGAAGAAAAAAAGAATATAATAATATTCTTTTTTTCTTCGTCACTATTAAATAACACAACACAACGGCTTTTAAATTTGCAACTGATTGTAGATTTAAAAGTGATTAATGAAATATTAAAAACAATTACAATTTATTCCTATAAAAGATTTTTTAACAAAATTTCAACCTTATAGAAAGTTAGAAAGTTTGATCAAAGAAAGGTTCTTTGATCAAACTTTCTATTTCCATTACTATCAGAAATTGTTAGTATCTCCATACTAACAATTTCTATTAAATAATCATAAAAGTAGTCAAACAAAAATAACAATGAATTACAATGTTACTTAATCACTTACACTTATATATATGTTCATTTAATTTTTATATTGTATTTGTATTTTTAGGCACTCGATAAATTGGCAGAGGCACAGAATTATTTCAACAAGAATAACCCTCAGAGTGTTGAATTGGAGAATATCGTAAGTATTATTTTTATTTTATATTTTATTTTACTATTTTTAGCTTTACTGTATCACGCACATAGCAGTGTAGAAGGACCCAAAAACTTAGTGTTAAGACACTCAGTTCTCTTTTAACATTTCCGTTCCCTACTTTCTGCCTAATTAAAGCATTGCATACTGAATGACAGAACTCTTTATGTTAATATCTATTTTAAATATTGTTTATACAAACTTTGTTCAAAAAATATTTTAATAAAATGTAATTATTACTGTAGAATAGTATATTATACATTATACAATGTAAACGCGATTGGCTATGGGTTCTATGACCTCTTGGGGGGAATATATGGGTATATTTGAATTGTTTTCATTTCTTCAGTCTGGTAACGCAGAACGCTATGTTTAATTCCACCATTTAATCAATACGCAACTACTTGAATTCGGGTAGAAAGTGAGGAGCGGAGAGTTGCTCTCTTTGACTGCCGCGCTAAAGTCTGAATCTAAGAAAAAAAATATATTTTGAATGTAATTTTTTTTAGAATCAACTATACAATGCTGGAGTATTAAAATTGGAGAGTGCGTTTGAAGAGCTTTTGTGTCGTAACACTAGACCGTTGTCTCCTACAGCTCTCATGGATATGATTGCTTTAGAAGAAGGTAAGTAATATAAAAAAATAAAATTAGTAAGTACAATTAGTAATAAGTAAATTAATATTTATTCGCTTATCATATTATTGTAACAGTATTTTTATAATGAGATCTGTGTTCGAAACGTTGGGTGTCACAAAATGTGTTTTCGAATTGAAAGTATATGCATTTTTTCATAAATTTTTCTTCACATAAATAAAAAATTTAATGTTTACTTCTAAAGAAAATTTTTTGACTTCGATTTTATGAAAATTATGGGAACGGAGGATCATAAAAATTGGCGTACATATAGTGTAGTAGTGTGTACATGGAGAAGAGGTTTACTAAATTAATATTTTTTATAATAATGTATCAGAAAAACATTAGCTTAATGTTACACTACTATCTGACACTTACACTATTATCTGTATTGTACTTGTCAGTAGGTATCTATATATAAATACGTGAAGCAATAATTACGCGGACGGAAGAGCATGAAATTTGGCACATTTATAGTTCATATAGAGGAGGAGTGCTACGTTAATATTTTTTTAAAATAATGCATAAAAAGTATATTAAATTAATGAAATAAATATCACACACACTACCACGACTTGACATCCATGTTTATATAAAGTGACATATACATACATTGCTAAAGACAACCCGTTGTTAACGCGTCAACGGGGACACAGTAGTAAAAAAAAATAACAAATCTAAAATATTTTAGATCTACTAACAAATAACACATTATCCTTTCCAGATTCAAGCGTAGAAAGCGTAAGCGTGAGCGTAAGCGTAAGCGACGGTAGTACCTCGAGCGCGGCGCTCGAGAGCATGCGCGCGGCGGCCGCGTGGTTAAGCGACGCGGGGCGCCCGCCCGTGGCGGCGTTGCTCGCCGCGCGCGCGCCCGCTGCGCTCGCTGATCTGAAGGCGTTTAAGGATTATTTACGCTCACGCTCGATGGGCGCTTCGCCGCTTATGGTAATAACGCTTATTAATGTATGTGTGAATAGGTTGATAAGTTAATCTGCATATACATTTATAAAAATATCAATAGAAATTAAATAAAAAAAAAAATGGAGCAAAACAAACACTTTCAGGTAAAATATTATCCAGCAAGAAAGGAATTTACAGATAAAAGTTGCACTTCAAATGCCTAACATAAAAAGTAATTTCAACTGATCAACTTATTCACAGCCCGTTACGGATGTTTTATAAGTATATAATATGTTGCAATTATAAAATTGCACTTTTAATGTCCCACTTAGAAATACTTTTGTAGTTTCTGCTTTTTCGTTTACAGTAAAGTAGATCAAAGAAACAATAATTCTTTAAATATAATTTTCCCTCGAATGGAAACCGAACCCACAATCAATGCGTTTACGGTAAAAGTTTGTCACTCTGCACCATATGGTCTAAATATATCCATAGCATATTTGAAGAAGAAATTATTTTTATTTTTATAATTAAAAATGATTTTTATTTCGGATTTTGACTTTCAGCGAAGTAAAAACATGTTAAACCGCACTGACAGCACTCAACGAAGAACAAGTAAAATACAAAAAGTGTAAGTACTCAGTTTTTTAATAGTTTTTTTAGCTTCACACTGAAGTGGTACATAGCAGGATAGGCCGAGTTGTACATTAAGTTTTGCTTTGTATCTCTTGTTTTTCATTTTATTTCTTACTCTTGTTATTCTGTTTTTTTTTTTAATTATTTTATTATAGGCAGATAACCTGAGAACCTAGCGCTAAGACACTCCGTTCTATTAAGTTCTTGCCCTCACTTACCGCCAAATTGAGGCATTGTGTGCTAAGTTTTTTTTTATAGTTATTTAGTATTTTTGTATTTTGTTATGTGGTTTTGAGTTCGACTTTGAAGAAATGACGAAAATATATACCTAATATTGTCCTTTTAGATATTTTTAATATATTTTCTTTAGTGTCGCTTGACGAAGCGCAGTGTTGAGTTTCGTCAACTATTGTAATGTTTTTGTTTGATGTCCTCAAACGTAATGTAATTATTTTAATACTGTTTAAATTGTTATTCATATACCTACTAACGAAAAATATTTCGAAAGTTATTAAAGAAATTATGTAGCGGGTTTTGAACCTGGCGACTTCATATTTTATACGTTTCTAAATATTTTTTCCCATAGTGTAATGTATTTTTAATATTATTATTATCTTCAATAGTTTTGAGAAAAAGGCAATCAATATAATGATGAAGGCGTCTCAAACGCTGGAGCAGTCCACCGGACTCGCCCTCGGACCGAGACGCTCTATTAACGATTCTTGTAAGTAAAAAATATGTATAATTCTGTCTCGTTCTAACCTACATATTTGTGTATTTGTGTGTCTTATCTGTTATTTTTTCCCTTGTATTCAGTTTGATATAACGATTTTAAAGAAGTTTCACTTCAAAAACATATTGTAGTAACTGATTTGAACATTTAGCTTCCAAGCTTTAAAGCATAATATATATTGAAATTATGTTTTATTATATTAAATAAGACTATGGAACAAAAAATAAACAAACAACTATGGATCAAAAAAATCTTTCAGTATTATTTTTTTTATGATATATTTTTTTTATGATATATTGTTTATGTTTATGTATTATTTTTTTTATGATATATTGTTTATGATATATTTTTCTATAATAAATAAACAAAATATAATGTGCGATTTGGTACTCGCAGACGTGGCAGAAGAGTGTAGCAGCGCGGCGGACGAGCGCGAGGCGGAGGCGGCGGGCTCGCTGGCGGCGGCGCTGGCCCGCCTCGCGCGCCGCGAGCAGCGACACGCGCTCGGCCTCGTGCCTCTGCCGCGCCTCGCGCCTCTCCTCGCCGCGCTGCTCCGGGACTGCCTCGCGCTGCTGGCGGCGGAGGTGGAGCGCGTGTGCGTGCGCGCGCGGCGCACGGCGGCGCGGGGCGGCGCGGGAGCGGCGGCGGCGTGGGCGCTGGCGGCGCGCCTGCTGCGTCTGCAGCCCGACGTGCAGCGCGCGCTGCACCCCGCCTCGCCCGCGCCCTACGTCGCCATCGTCAACGCGTGCAACCACCATGTACGAATCTAACTATCGAACAAAAAAATAAAAAAGTCACTCGATGAACATCTCACCATAGTTTTGAGATACGATTGGGTAGTTCTATTTGAGTATGCTGCACGCGTGACGAATAATAAATAAAAAAAAAAACAAAAGGCACGGGCGAGCGTGAACCCGTGGATGTAATTTAATTCATAAAAAAAAACCATCATGTATGTAGCTTTGAGCTTGTTTTGTGTCTGTTAAAGTGAGCGATCGGTGGGGACTTGTGTCTAAGAAGATTGAGTAGCGGTGACGAGGCGTCCGTGATACGGTTCTCACCGACTTCTATAAATTTCAAAAAAATATTGTCGGATTTAAATTACTAAATTAAGGATACCACGGGAGAAAAAAAAAATATCACTAAGAAATTGTGATAGTATAATTTCTTACCTCTATTTATCTGCTTTCATAAATATACCAGCTTATCTTTTTAAAATTTTCACCCCTCACCACTGCTAACTTAAACTTAAACTTGCATCCCTTTAAAGATTTTGAAACAAAATCTTAACTCAATTTTTTTCTGTTGAAATCCATATTTATATTTGGCACGATATATAATATATTTAACACAATAGAATAACATCTTATTGTAACTAAATTAGTTATGGGTTCAATACTCACTCGAGAGAATAATTATATTTAATTTATTTTCATTTTTCCACTTTGACAATACAAAATGCGATATTAAGTTCCACCATTTATTACACAATATTACGAATTTGAGCAAAAACCAGCGAACGGAGCGTCTTGATACTAGGTTCTCTCTAACTTCTTTATTTTGCGAAACAAACCATAAAAGTGCAAATTTAAAATTTTACGGAAATAATCATTTTTATTGGAATAATAATAGCAAAAAATATAATTAAATTTAATAACATAAAAGCAATTGATTTTAAAATGAATACAATATACACATTTTACTGGCTCAATAATTCACGGTGCGAAAATTTATGTTCACTCTTATTAATAGTTCTTTACGTGACGTGACTTGCGTCTTATCTGCTACCTTTACTCGGTAACCAAAATATAATGTATATGCTATAGTTATAAGGCAAACCGCGGCGTTGAGTTCCGCCACTCAGCACGCAATGCCTCAATGCGGCGGAAAGTGGGGAACGGAGTGTCTTAACACCAGGTTCCCTCTGCCTACTCGTATGTATGCTATAGTTATGTTGTAAAATTGACGATTTCATTAAATTATCGAGCACGTCATGAATGAAATGATCATTTTAAATTTAATTTTGCTTAAGTGATGAGGATTCGAATCCCGCTGTGTTCAAACTTTCCTGTCGTGGCGCAGAGGCATAAACGTGCAAATGTAAACGCGACAGGTTGTGGGTTCGATTCCCACACCAGGAAATGAATTTTCATTTTCCTGGGTTTGGTAACAAGGCAAAACGTGGCGTTGATTTCCGCCACTGCCTCAATTCGGAACACGCAATGCCTCAATTCGGCGGAAAGTAGCGAACGGAATTGTAGTAATAGAACGGAGTGTCTCAACACGTGGGTTCTCAGGTTCCCTCTGTCTACCCTGCTATTTGCGGAATACAGCTTGAAGTTAAAAAAAAACGTTTTATTTACGATTGTTAAGTGTGTGATTAACAGTTTAAAGTATAAGTGTGTGCGGTGTCCCAGTGTGTGCGGTCGCTAGAGGAGTGGGTGGAGGGCGTGCGCGGGGACGGCGCGGCGGGGGCCGTGGACGGCACCGTGCACGAGCTGGCGGCCGCCGCGCTCGCCTACTGCCACGCGCTGGCTGACCGCGCACATGTTATTGGTGATCACTGATAATTGAATATATTGTATAGTGATAATAATAATAATTCATAAATTTTGGATGTATAAGAACTCAATAATCAAAATTGGCCACGCGTGGCACATGAATCGGCCGCAGTCCCACTGTGCTGTGATAGTGTCGATTACATATTCAATTACAAATATAATATTTCGTTTACTGGTTGTGTAGGTCCGGCGCTGTCTACGGAGGCGTGGTACGCGCGCGCGGCGGCGCAGCACCCCACCGTGCACGACCGCAACGCGCTCATGCTCGCGCTCTACATGCGTACGTACACACACACACACACACACACATACACGACATATGCACATATGAACGCATATACACACCGTGCATATACGCTGCCCCTATGCACGCATATACATATACGTGCACGCATGATTGTAAACTATATGTGTATGTCAATACAACACATGAACACTTAAATTATGCGCATGTACAATCTTCTTACATATATGTCAGTGCATATACACATTTATATTTTGACATGTGTATGTTGTACATTTGGTTACTTGTGAATTGTGCTATATAGTTATGGAATACTTTAAATTATTTACGTCAAGTACTAACACTGCTGCTTTATTAATTATTATAATTTAAAAAAGGATTCAGTAAACGTATATTTTTTTCCTTTACTTGTTGAAAGCTTGACTCAAAGACACATATATTTCTTTTTTTACACATTAAACCATGATATTGATAAGTAAGTAAGTAAAAGCTTTATTTCAAAACACACTGTAAACATTATTAATAATAACAGGGCAATGAAAGAAAACACAAATCATAAAAAGAACAACAAAAACAACAACTACTTAAAAAAACATAAACAAAAATCAAATAATATTATAACATGTGTACAGCAGTGTGCAAAGAAAAAGGTAGGTCACTCAGCATATAAGTTGGCACATGAGTCACAAGACTCAATGAGAACCAACGCTGATTTTCAGTGACCGCCTAGATGTAGTCGCGCCTGCGAGCGATACGATAACGATAACATATATATGTATGTTGTTTTAAACTTTTATATCAATGCCTATTTAAATTTAATATTACAAATATATATATATACATACTCGTACACAGGGAAGGTGCTGGCGCAGTTGAACTTAACACTACGCAACAAGAGCGAGCAGTACTCGGACGCGCTCAAAGCTATATTCCTGCTCAATAATACATTATATTTATTACAAGTATGTATATTTCTTTATATGTCAAAACACTTCGTTCTCTGTTTTCCATCTGAAATAAAAATTTTTGTGCGAGTGAGAGAGTTAGGTGAAAGAAATAAATTCCGCGGTTTGTGTTACCAGAGCGGAGAAATGATAATAATTTTAATTTAATCATTGCTCCAAGTGGGTATGGAACCGACAACCACTCATGTTTATAATCAGATGTTACCTCACTGCGCCACGATGACCTCTTAATTAAAAATAAGTATTAAGTCCAAAATTATGCTTTAGTTTTGTTGTTATCTTTTGATGATTTTTTTTAGTTTTTCTTTAAATTTTGAACCTACAGTCATTGTTTTTAAAGTACAATTTATAATAAACAATTTGGATATTAAAATATAATTAATTAATTAATTTAAATATAAACCTCATAACTATATCACGTCAGCATTTCAGGTTTTTGTATGATATAGTTAGTACACTAAGCAAGTGTTGAGTAGCGGAACTTAACACCGCACTTTGACATTATATTTTAAATAAAAAAAATACTTTAAAATATTGTTTCTAGGGTCTTCAACGTAGTTCATTATTGGACGTGCTGTCGTTAGCGGAACCCGACTGCGAAAAGAACTACCGCGATATGATACAGGACTACAAGAACGCTTATTTACAGAGGTATTTATTTTTAAGAACTTCACGTTTTTTCCCGCTTAGCAGTGTAGTAGAGAGAACTTAGTGACACGACACTCCGTTCACCACTTTCCGTCTGAAGTCTCGTGAAGTCTAGTCTCCCAAGTACCCCACTTGACCGAATGGACAATCAAATGAGCTTATAATTAAACGCTGTTTTATTAAAGTGTATTATTTTATTTATGTTCCCTCTCTTCACAGGAATATGCTTTATTTTATTTATACCTACCTAACTTCACGCTTTAACCTTAGTGGGCTAGTCAGAGTTCCGGAGCGCCAAACGCTACGGTCCCTGCATACCTCTTTCGCCTCGTCCAAAGTCGTTAACCTCTTCATGCATGCCCTCTTCCGTTTGGGGATCCTCATGCTTTTTTTACTATTAAATATATCGAAATTACTCTAAAAATTCACAATAAAAAATTCAAATAGTTCCTAAAATTGTACAATTTTATGATTTCGTATTATTTATTAAATAAACATATTAGTTATTATATAATTAGGACTGACACGACTGTCACCTTTGTAAACTGACAATTCGAAAGTGCTTGTAATACCCTACTTGAATTAAGAATATTTTGATTTTTAATTAAATATATTTTTTTTATATTTCAGTTGGAACAAGTTACTATCGCATCTAACGTTAGAAGAGCCATTACCCGCCAAGTTACGGGACAAGGACCGACAAATGCTGAAGGATAAGTTCTCCGTCAGTACTGAATAATTTAAATTATATAGAGACTATCGCAGCGCAGTGAGACACCGTCTGACTGTAAACGTCATTGGTTGTGGATTCGATTCCCGCTTGACGGAATAATTATATCTAAATTATTTATGTTCCCGATTTGGTAATACAAAACGCGGTGTTGAGTTCCGCCACTCAACGTGCATTGTCTCGAGTTCGCCGAATACGGAATAGAGTGTCTTGACTGTAGGTTCACTCTGACTATACAACACAATTAAATTGTAAACCTCATCTTTGAAAAGAGTAATTTTTGAATATCTCAGTTCCTTTTTAGCAGAACTGCATTTTGAGTTGTTAAATCGGCGATTCAAAATGAGCCTGCAAAAAAAATATTTTAAGGAAAATTTAGACGCTTTATTTTGTATATATTAGACGCTTTACTTTTGCATAATAGGGAAGTTAAAGAGAAACTGGTGTAAGGACACTTTGGTAGCTGTTTTCTGTTTTTTTTTCTGGAATTAGAAACATTGCGTGTTAAATGGCGCGATTTATTGTCTCACCGGAGCGGAGAAATGAAAATAATTTATTTGTGAGCATTCCCCAAGTGGGTGTCGAACCCACAACTAGTTGCGTTTAGAGTTAAACACTTCCGGTATGCGTTTAATCGCGAGTGAGAATCTTTTTTCTGCATTTTCTAAAATAGAAAAAATGATGGTGTCGCTAATCTATTTCTATATTTATACTCGTATGTAATGTAATCGTGTTGCAGGCGTTCAACCGCGAGTGGGAGGAGGCGACGCGGCTGCAGCGCGGCTACAGCGTACCGGACGCGGAGCTGCGCGAGGCGCTCAAGCGCGCCAACAAGCAGGCCATACTGCCCAAGTACGACGCGCTCTACACGCGCGCTGTTAACGCCGCCTTCACCAAGAACCCCGACAAGTATCTCAAGTATACGCCTGTGCAGGTCATTAATACCTCCTGTATATGGGACCTTTAGTACACGTATAGTACGCGTTTAGATATAGATATAGTAGTCTTTACGTACTATATCTATCTTTATATAAAATTTCCTATACATGTTTAAAATAGAAGAAGAATTTTATATTCATCTTGTTTAGGTCAAATTTTAGTATTTTATTCCTTACTTTTAGATATTTACCTATCAACTGACCTACATTCTACACCCTTAAATAATAAATGTTTATTTAAAAAAAAAAAACAACAAACTACATTTTAAATAATCCTTTATTCATGATATAAAGTAAAAGTTATGAGAAACAATCTCTACCTATATATCGACTTTCCTAAGAAATAATAAATCTTACCTATTTATTTACCTTCCCCTAGTACAATTTTACGATATTCATGTACTCAAGTTTTTAACTTCGCGCTGTATCCCGCATATAGCGGGGTAGGCAGAGGGAAACTGAGAACCTAGTGTTAAAACACTCCGTTCCCCATTTTCCGCCAAATTGAGGCAATGCGTGCTAAGTGGCGGAACTGAACTGTTACCAGAGCGAGGAAATGAAAATACTAAATATTAATAATAGTAATAATATCCTTTATTGTACACCCATATTAATTACAAAAAAAAGAGAAACATGAAACAAAAATAATTAAATTGTACAAAATAATATATTATTTAATATTTTCATTTCCTGGACTAGGAATCGAACTCACAACCTGTCGCGTTGACAGTCGCACGACACATGCGTGTGCCACGACCGGCCTCAAATAACAATTTAAAACGAAAATAAATAAATTATCGCATCTACTACAGGTAAACCCTTACCTTTACAGGTAAACTAATACTTACTAGGGCTGAGACCGATATATCAAAACGGAACTAAAAACGGTTTTGACTCTTATATCATATCATATCGATATCTAAATGATCATATCCGATATCAAGTAACAACACACAAAACATAACAACAACTCGACGATGAGATATGAAAACTAAATTATAACGAAAACTATCGCAACACAAACTCGATATCTGAAAACGAATATGATATCGGATATGAAAACTTCATATCCGATATGTAACCGTTACAGCTAAAAACGAAAACGCCCATATCTAATACTTACCTTTCTATCCACAGATAGCAGCACAACTAGACGGCTATTTCGATGAAGCAGCCTAAGGCTATCATATTAAACTTATTAGGTGCTTATATATAAATAATATATATTATATAGAGAATATATTAAATAAAACATTATGTTATAATTATTGATTTTATTTTATTTACAATTTTAGTATTAATTCTTCTTCTTCTTCTTTCTCTTCTTTTTGGGCCACTGTAACAAGTTTTAGAGAAGTAAATATAATTAGTAAAAATATATATATTTTGTTGTATATAAAATATTATTTTTCCATATGAGTGGAATAATTATTTTATTTAGTGTATTTTGTATTAATTAAAAAGAAAATAATAATTAAGAATTCATGAAAAAATTTTAAGATTGAAAATATATTACAACAAGAAAAGCATAATTAATTTCACGCTATTTCCGAAACGGAGTTTAGAGAAATAAATCAATAATAATTGTTCTCTTTAAATAAATCTGTACCAGGCAAAGAAAAATTGGTAAGTCAACTTGAATATATATTTATGAATAAACAAAAAAATTAAACAATTTTTAGGTTACACCATAAAGGATGGCTGGGTAATTTTTGGACTTAAACAGACAAAAAGTTTTAAAGTATTTTCCCCGTAATAATAAAAGCATACCATTTTATAAAACGACACGTCTCAATTTTTCATTTAAAGTCTACCCACTCTATGAATGGAAAGGATATTTCTATGCTCAAACAGACAAAATAAATAAAAAAAATTAAACACTTACGTAAAAAAAAAATATTTTAAACAGTATAAAATCGAATTTACAAGTGAAACTTAAACATAAAAATGCTGGGCCTGAAAAAAATGTATAGATTTATCAACTTATTCCCGCCTGGTACGATTTTTAATATTTAGTATATAAAACCTCCACCATAACAATTTTTACCTGAAGCGGACTCGAACCAGCGACCTTTCAATCAAATTACCATCAAAATAAATTCATACAAATTAAAATAAAACTAAAAAATATTTTTCTAAAGGAACTTAAAAAAATGTAACTATTATATTTAAGCTAAGTAGTTCAGTAGTTCTTGAGTCTCGTTCAGTAGTTTTCAAGTGAATCCGTTCAGTCATTTTTTGATTATTATTGCTATAAATTGCCAATTCTACGATATTCTCGTATTAAAATGTTATTTAATATAATATGTAATATTAGGGCTTCATCTAACGTATACCAAAGACATTATTTCACTCACAGATTGTCAGTTCTGTCAGTCAGTCAGTTAAAATATTGTGGAAATGGTCAAATAATGAATGATTTTCATAAGAATATGTAATTTTTATGAAAATCATTCATCCATCGACAATTTTCGGCTTAAAAACACAAAAGTTAATATGACATATTATCATTCATTCATTTCATAGTTATATATCATTTGTTAGCATTTTGACATTAACATGGCTTATTAAAATCAAAAATTATCATTCATTCATTTAAATATGACCATAGATAAATATGTAACCATAGACAATAACGTTAAAAAGTCTAAGACCAATTTCACACATCCTACTGGGACGCCCACAGAGGGTGCAGGTTCGATACGCAGTTGAAGCCCTAATTGTTTGAATACGTTACGGTTATTTAAGTATAAAATGGTCGCGGGTTCTAACCTTACAGCCACTGGCGCCGCTTAACTTGCTCCGCCTCAGCTAATAAACAAAGAACTTTATATGTATGTGACTGTATGTTTGTTTGTTTGTTATGATCTTATGAACTTGAAAGTGACTTACCCCATAAAGGAGATATTAGGTATTACACCATAAAGGATGGGTGGGTAATTTTTGGATTCAAACAGACAAAAATTTTAAAGTATTTTCCCCGTTATAATAAAACCATAACATTTTATAAAACGACACTTCTCATTTGTTTAATTTTAAGTCAACCCATTCTATGAATGGAAATGTATTTCTACGCTCAAACAGACAAAAATTAAAAATAATATATAACTCCCGTAATATAATAATAAAAAAAAGAAACATTATTTGCATTTACACAACAATTTTCATATATTTCTAATATTTATATTCAACCCAACTGAAAAGGACAATCCTAGATTCAAACAGACAAAAATTTAAAAAACGTAGTCCCAGTAATAACAAAAAAATTTTTTTTATGTACATAACGATCTTCATGTATTTTAAAAATATTTAGTAAACCCATTTAATAAAAAGGATATTTCTGTATACAAACAGACAAAAATTTAAAAAAAAATTCATAAATCAAATTGTCTTCGCAAATTAATTAAAAAAATAATATATATATATATATATATATATATATATATATATATATATATATATATATATATATATATATATATTATATATATATATATATATATATATATATATATATATATATATATATATATATATACATATATATATACATTTGATTTCACTCCCTTATAATAGAATAGAAAACCCTTGTAAATGGTATGGACATTTCTGGATTCAAACAGACAAAAAAAAAATCTTTTACACTAACAATAATTTACAATAATTTTCATCCTTTTTATACCTTAATATTCCAATGGTAGCTCACAGTAAAATAATTTCAAAATTTTACATAATATTTGTAATACATACTCGTATATTTAATGTTTTATAATTATATTCAAGTGGGGAACGGAATTGTTAAAAGAGAATGAAGTGTCTTAACAATAGGTTCTCTGGTTCCCCCTCATGCCCCACTACATGCGGGATACAGGAAGTTGAAAAAAATTATATTCATGTATGGTTTGCTTTAAATAAAACTATTTTAACCGGATTAACCACGTATATTTTAGTATTCGGAAATACATTTTTGGAAATCTCGTAGACTTTTCATCAAATTTCCAAAAATGTATTTCCGAATACCAAAATATTCGCGATCAATTTACGCAAAATTTAATTCAAAAAAATATTTAGTCTCACTTATAATTATTTATTTAAAGTGATAACATAAATAAATATCTATTAGTGGGGAACGGAATTGTTGAAAGAGAACGGAGTGTCTTAACACTAGGTACTCTGGTTCCCTCTGCCTACCCTGCTATATGCGGGTTACAGCCTGAAGTTAAAAAAAAAAAACTATAAATGGTATAGTGTATATAAAAAGTGTTGCCTAGCAACGACAGAATAGTTAGGAGATAATTTTTATTTATTATTCAAAAATATTAAGAGTCAAGTAATGACATTCGCCACGGGTAATAAACTTTTTGCTTTACATAAAATAATTTGTGGGTTCGATTCCCACTCCAAGAAATGTAACGTTTAGTATTTTCATTTCTTGGGTTTGGTAACAAGGCTAAGCGCGGCGTTGAGTTCTGCCACTCAACACGCAATGCGTCAATTCGGCGGAAAGTGGGGAACGGAATTGTTGAAAAATAATGGAGTGTCTTAATACTAGGTTCTCTGGTTCTCTCTGCCTACCCTGCTATATGCGGGATACAGCGTGAAGTTAAAAAAAAAATAACCGACACTGCTGAATGTGAGTGCTGATGCAATTAAATTATAGACATATATATATATATATATATATATATATATATATATAAAAATGAATATGAGTGATACTGAACTTAGTAAACATATGTCAGAATAGTTTATGTTTCAAGTTTGGGCGGAAAGCGGCGAACGTAGTGTCTTTACACTAGGTTCTCTTACTACCCTCCTATGAAAGATAAAGCGAGAAGCTGTTGGAACTAGCCTACGTATAACGTGGATGAAGTTATGTCACACTTTCATATATATGTGAACTATTCTTACATATTAATCGACTTCAAGAAAAAATTTAAAATTTTTTAGTGCGTTACCTCTTATTTTTTTATTTAGTGAACTAATTTGGATGATCCTGTTTTTATATGATATGTAATAATAATAATGATATGCTTTATTGTACACCAATATATATATATATATATATATATATATATATATATATATATATATATATATATATATATATATATATATATTTTATGGATAACGGATGGCAAACGAGCAGAAGGACCACTTGATGGTAAGTGGTTACCCTCGCCCATGAACATCTACAACACCAGAGATGTTGGTAGATGCGTTGCCAACCTAGAGGATACAGATGGAAGGGGAGGACAATGTAGTAGTCCGCTATCGAAATCACCACATTTTGGGGGATAGGATGGGTGGGAAAGGGTAAAACCTGGCTTACATGCCATCGAACCGGAACACATCATAAGATATTTCGCGGTTCGTGTTGGATATGATAGTGATGGCGAGCCAGACGGAGGACGAACCTCCTACCACCAAACTACGGGGATACCCTCTTACGGGACGCTACCCAGCGGTGGAGGGGAATTGTATTCAAATTACAGAGAATATTACAGAGAACAAAACGAAACACAAGTAAAAATAAATAATTGTACAGAAGGCGGGCTTATCGCTGTAAGCGATCTCTGTCAGGCAGCAAGTGGTAGTAAAATCGGTAGGCGGTGTACTCGCTTTACATATACATTCATAAATACATAAAATCAAAATCAAAATATTCTTTAATCAAGTAGGCTATTACAAGTACTTTCGAATCGTCAATTTACAAAGGTGTCAGTCGTGTCAGTCCTGACGGGAGCTACCACCGACTCGGAAGAGAGTTCTGCTGAGAAGAGCCGGCAAGAAACTCATACATAGCCTTTTATATAAATACATTTACATAACACACATACATAAATACAAAGATATGTAAATAAATACATATATATAGACAGTGCGTTTGATGAGTTGTTCTTTGAGTTATTCCTAATATTTTTACCTTTTGGTGCACTACAAACTAATGATAGACAGAGATCTCTTAGTAGATTATTATCTTACTAGGAGCAAATAAACGTACTATAAAAAACGTTCAATAAATAAATTAAGGCATAATATATAATACTAAAGTCGTCGGTAAGTCATCAAGTAGTGCTCTATTTAAAAAAGCTAAAATAAAGAGTAAGACAAAGTTAAAAGCAATAAACCTATACAGTATACACAAAGGTAAGTGGTATGCAGTAAGGTAATGAATAAGTTAAGGTAATCATATACACAAGAGATAAATCATGAGTAATATAGTTAAGGTATAGGGCCTTTTATATATATATAAAAATAATACCAACGAACAAGGTACAAAATAAGACATACAAATTAAGTGAAAAGACGTTTGTGTGTTAAAGGTTATTACCTAATTAGTGATCTTATAAATGATAACACGCCTTGGGAATGAAATGCTCGCTCCAGTCTGTTTCAAAGGTACCATTGTCACTAATAAATATTTGTAAAGCATTGAATTATGAGGAAAAAAAAAAGAAAAAGAAAGTAGTCCCGCTGAGTGTCTTGCGCCGGTTCTTCTCGGGTCTGAGGCATTAAATTTAGTGAACCGATGGTAAATTATTTGACATTCATAAAATGAAGCATGTAACTTCTTATTTTGAATAAAATTATTTGACTTTGACTTTCACCTAACACGAAAATGATAAGGTAAATACTACAGTAAAAGTAAGTGATAGGTTACCTTTATGGTGTGCAAAATAAGCAATAAAGTAGTAAGGTAAGTAATAAATTATTAGTGGTGAGGAGTTCATACAACACGGTTCCCACCGGTTTGTTAACGACAATAAATTTAATTTAGGAACGAAATTTTTAAAATACAAATATGAGACTTAAAAAAAGGGTCGCCAGAAAAAGTGTAGCTTCAATTGTAATTAAGTTAGCAAAAAAAAAAACAAGGTCAAGAAAGGTGTGAGAGTTAAAAAAAAGGTCATCATTAAAATTCGATGGTGAAATTACTAAAGCACATTACATCCTATATCGGCTCCCCTTAATACCGGCTTCCTTATTTAGTTATCAAAATTACCTAACACAAAAATAAAAAGAAAAACAATATAATAAACTAAGGTATAATAATAATTTACCTCCAATGCTCGTGGCGGCGTGCGGTGTCGTGTCGGCGCGCGGCGCGAGTCTCTGGGCGGTCTAATGTGCTGTGCCTGAGCAGACCACGCGCATGGCAATTGTCTTCGGAACCTACACACACGTGTACCTTTTTATTTTTTTTTAACTTCACGCTGTATCCCGTATATAGCGGGGTAGGCAGAGGGAACCAGAGAACCTAGAGTTAAGACACTCCATTCTCTTTCAACAATTCCGTTCCCCACTTTCCGCCGAATTGAGGCATTGCGTGTTGAGTGTACCTTTACATTAGTACTAGTTAATTGTTTTAAAAAGGTATTTTTTGTAAAACAAGGCACTAGTCATGTATTTTAATATTTAAAAAATCTATATGTATATAAACACGCTTATAAAAAAATGGAAACAACTGAGAAATGGGAAAAATTAAGGAACAGGAAATTCTTGGAAACGACCTAGCGCTGTGACCAAGCGTATGAAGGACGGCAGCTTGGTCAAGGACTTGGTTTCAAAAGGAACGCGGGTTCGAGTCCTCATACGTCAAAATTATAAGTTTCTAAAAAACACCTAGTTTGTTTGAAAACAGTTTTTTCTTGATGGATGTCATAATATTGACAATATTCAAAAAAATATGTACATATGCTCAAACTGATATTATGATCAAATACAAAATTAAATATACATACACTTACAAGTTAAGATTTCTTGAGTTAAACCCAAACCCTAGGTTTATAACCTCACAGTTCTTAAAAATGTTTAATATTGGGCAACAAAATAAAAAATATAATTTAAACATAATCATTCTCTATGTCGAAATCAGACCCACAAACACTACACGGTACCACAAGCTTTGAATTACACATAACCTCTAAACTAAAACAAACAACCAAAAATCATAAGAAAAACCTAAAAAGCTATCAATCACAAAAGTTTATTCATATGATACGGCAAGCAATATCGGTACGAGTAACTGGTGAGCATTTTCAAGTTCTTCGCTTCATCTGCGCTTCAGCTAATTGCGTCGAGTCGAATTCTAGTATGAATGATGATTTTGTAGACAGCTTGGATACGTAGAGTATTGCGTTGTGGCCATGACGGCTTTAAAAGAAAAAAATATATAATATGTATTATAAACATAATTTTAATAAGTATTTTTATAATATAAAGTGTTATCTCACATACATATATAGCTTCACGCTGTATGCCGCATATAGCAGAGGTAGGCAGAGGAACCTGTGTTAAGATACTCGTACTTTTCCGCCGGAATTGAGGCATTGCGTGCTGAATATGTGGAGACTCAACGCCGCGCTTTGCCTTGTTACCAAACCCAGAAATAAAAAAAATTCCATTTCCTGGAGTAGAATCGAACCCACAACCCATTTCGCTTACAGCAAGATTCTATCCCACTGTGCTACGATAGCTAAAGTATACAATCAAATTCAAAACCTCTTTTTTGAATTAATTTTAACTAATTGTCCCCATTGACGTGTTAACAACGCTGTGTTTAGTAATGTATGTCACTTTATATAAACATGGATGTCAAACCATGGTAGTGTGTGTAACATTTATTTTATTAATCTAATATACATTTTATGCATTATTAAAAAATGTTAGCATTCTGCACACCTTCTCTATATAAACTATAAGTGTGCCAAGTTTCATGTGCCCTTCCGTCCTGTGTAATTTTTTTGTAAAGGATCCAAAGTTTTTTAGCTACATTATTTATATATAGTTAAATATATCTTACCTCAGCCGCCAATACATAATTCCCAGGCATAAGTCCCTGTAGCTGGTTGAGGGCGGTGTGTCAGTATATTAGTTATATCTTCAATGGGAGATCGCCATGTTTTAATTTAAAACTTTCATATTGTAAATGTTCAAATAACACTTCGCCCGTTACACCATCTATACGAGCTGTGAATAAAAATATATTATATATAAAAATGAGGCAGGTGTCTTAACACGAGGTTTTAGGTTCTCTCTGCCTACAAAAAATAGTGATTTTTCAAATAAGAATCTTGACACTAGGGTTTTCTGCAAGTCTTGCTATGTGATAAAACTTGAAGTTGTATGTAATCTTCAGGTCCTTAAAAAAAAAAACCATGTATAAATTTGACCATGGCAGGACTCGAACCGCACTTCTTAAAAATAACCGTTTATCCGGTAGCAGTGAAATTCATGCTCTTTAGTATGACTTATTTATTCTTTTCTTTTTTTTTAGATTCACACTGTATCCTACACATACCAAGGTATTCAGAGGGAAACTGAGAACCTAGCGTTAAGACACTTCATTCTACTAGCATTTCCGTTCTCCACTTTCCGCCGAATTGAGGCATTGCGTGCCGTGCGTTACCAGAGCGAATAAAAGAAAATATTAAATATTAATAATTATCAATACTTCTTTCTTTTTTCATGTCTTACCATTGATTAAAGTAGCATTTTTCCTTAAAAGTAAGGACAAAGCGAGGCTTCTTATTTTGTCCTTCGACTGAGCACTAGCGCCTAACTCCATTTGGTACTCGGGTATCGGTTCTAATAATACTTCACCGTTTTCATCCTGTAACATCATCATTCATCATAAATATTACATATATATATATATATAATAAATAATAGATAAAGAAATACTTTTATTTTTATATAAAAATACTTATATTATTATAATAAAAAGATAAAGAAATACTTTTGCCTCATTAAGTAAAAAAAACACCAAAAACATGAAACAAACTCTTGAAAACAATTTTGGAAAACGTATAAAAATTTGAACGTAGCGGAAACCGAACCCGCGCCTCATGGAGTGCGCTCAAGCGTGTCAGGGCGCTCGACGCAGCTGGATAAGAACCCTGTGGCTTAGCGGTCAGAGCGGTTCCAAGAGGCGCGGGTTTGAGTTCCGCTGCATTCAAATTTTCATTTTCTAAAAATGTTTTTCGTGTCAAAATAAAACGCCTGTTCGATTCCCATTCCAGGAAATTTAGTAATTTCATTTCTTGGGTTTGGTAACAAGGTAAAGCGCGGCGTTGAATTCCGCCACTCAACACGCAATGCCTCAATCTGGTGGAAAGTGGGGAACAGAAATGTTGAAAGAGAATGGAGTGTCTTTACACTAGGTTCTCTGGTTCCCTCTGCCTACCCTGTTATATGTGGGATACAGCGTGAAGTTAAAAAAAAAACTTCCTTTAAAAAAAGTTAATGTTGTAAGATATAAACTTACACCTCTTATATAATAAAATACGTACAAATAATATTTCTACATCAACTTTCTCTTAAGGTTTAGGACCATTGCATCTAGGTGAGACAGCATCTAAAGCAATCCACTGGGGAAAGTGATTACATCTAAATTATTTTCATTTTTCACTCTGAGAAGCACAAGTTTGAAGTCCAACACACAATGTCTCGATTTCGGAAGTAAAACGAAATACGGAGTACTAGCTTCTCTCTAACTACCATAGAGATAAATATACAAATATAAAAATAAAAAAACTCACCCGTACTTTATGCGAACAGTGTATTATAATATTATAGTCTTCATTAATCGTTTTGTTCCTCACCTGCCATCTTTTGAACGATCTTGGCGGAGGTCTCTCAAACATTGTATCTAAAATATAAATTATATATGTGTCAATTCGGCGGAAAGTGGCGAACGGAAACCTTAAGAGAATGGAGTGTCTTCTCTCTTTCCCTCCGCCTACCCTGCTATGTTTAAAATATTTTTTATTTGATTTTGAATGCAGCGGGACTCGAACCCGTGCCTTTTGGAAACCGTCCAAGCGCTCTGAGCACTAAGCCATGCCGTTCTACATCCGGCTGCGTCGAAATTCTTATACGCTTGTTACAACGTTATTTATGTTGTTAGCAACTCTGTAGAGAGATTATTACAAATTTCTGCTACACAAAGTTTATTTCAAAGAACAATCATTTGACAAGAGAGAATGCTACTTATTAAATATTTTTGAACGTTTAAAGTGTTCATCACACACTTAGGAAATGAAAAACATATTTAGAAAACGTATAAAAATTTGAACGCAGCGGGGACTCGAACCCGCGCCTCTTGGAAACCGTCCAAGCGCTCTGACCGCTAAGCCATGCGTTCTACATCCGGCTGCGTCGAAATTCTTTTACGCTTGTTACAACAAAATAAGTTGTATAAGAAGTTCGACACAGCCGCATGTTGAACGCATGGCTTAGTGGTCAGAGCGCTTGGACGGTTATCTTTTATTTTTTTTTAACTTCACGCTGTATCCCGCTTACAACAGGGAACGGAAATGATAAAAGAGAAAAGAGTGTCTTAACACAAGGTTCTCTGGTTCCCTCTGCCTATTCTGCTATGTACAATTTTTATATGTAAATATAACAAGAAAAGTTATAGAAATTTATAGCTAAATTTTAAAAAGAGAGTTTAAACTCTCATAGCCTATTGGATTTAATTTTTTTTATATAAATATTAATATATTAATAAAAATATTTTTGAAAAGATTACAAAAAGAGTCCTGTTGTCGCGCAGAGGCACAAGTGTGCGACTGTAAATGCGACAGGATGTGGGTTCGATTCCCACACCAGAAAATGGATTTTTTCATTTCGTGGGTTTTGTGGCAAGGCAAAGCACGGCGTTGAGTTCCGCCACTCTGCACGCGATGCCTCAATTCGGCGGAAAGTGAGGAACGGAGTGTCTTAACAGTAGGTTCCCTCTGCTTACCCTGCTATATGCGGGATACAGCGTGAAGCCATGTATGTATGTAAAAGAGGCCATGGTGGCACAGCAGGACAGGGTCTGACTGTACACGAGATTGACTGTAGGTGCTATATCTTTTATCTAAAATGTTGAAATTCGCTACTTAACACAGAATATTTCAAATTCTGGCGGAAAGTGGAGAACAGAGTGTTGTGACACTAGGTTCTCTAGGATTTTACCATATAATTATGTATAGCTGAGATTTGCAAAAGGTGTATCATATAAAAGTATAATAAATATAAAAAATATATACATACTTTGGATTTTTACGACTGCTTAAAAAGCCAACACTTCGCATAAAAATGACAAAATACAAATGCCTCAATTCGGCGGAAAGTGGGGAACGGAATTGTTGTACGAGAACGGAGTGTCTTAAAACTAGGTTCTCGGATTCTCTCTGCCTATCCCGCCATGTGCGGGATACAGCGTGAAGTTATAAGAAAAAAATACAAAAATGTCTCCGGTTACGCCGGAGGAGAACGGGTTAATTAAAAAAAATCACTAGGTTCTCTTCGATTACCCTGTTATGCGGGATAAAGCGAGAAGTCATATAATATTTAAAAAGACATACCTTTACATGTACAACTGTAAAAATTAATTTGATCTTCGTCACTCAATTTTCTTGTTTTATTATTGGTTTTGGTTTTCTTTCTTATTTTCTTTAGGTTTCTTTACAGCATCCGTTTCTTTATCATTGTCAGTACTTTCCTTTCTAGAATACTTTGGAAAAAAATAAAATAATTTTATTTCAAATAAACAAACGTTAAAACATTATATTATCCATTCATTTATATTTCCGCTCATGTCTCTCATACATTTCGTATTTTTAGACGCAAATTAACTCCAAAACCTCATTCCCAGACAAAGTTTCTCCGAAAACAAAAACAGCGAGTAAAATACAATGATTTTCTTTGAATGGGGAATAAACCCACAACCAATCGCCTTAACAGTCAAACACTGTCTCAATTACTTAATGACAACGTCATAATAAAATGCTCTCAAATTCACTTGACGTGTACGGAAAATGGCGAATCTTGGAGCGGTCCTGATACTAGGTTCTCTCTTCACCTATGGCATAAAGAGTAATTGTTCTTTGTAAATATTCCGCCTGTCGTGGCGCAGAGGCACAAGCGTAAAAGCGACTGTAAGCGCGACAGGTTGTGGTTTCGATTCCCTCTCCAGGAAGTGGAATTTTTCACTTCCTGGGTTTGGTAATAAGCCAAAGCAAGCCTACCGGAGTTCCGCCACCATCACGCATTGCTCAAATCGAAAGGGAAAGTGGGGAACGGAGTGTCTTTAACACTAGGTTCCCACTTTTTTTTTTTTTTTTTTATAGCGCGACAAGGCAAACGAGCGTTCGGGTCGTACTCCAAAAGGTGGATGGTAGTGATCCCCTGCCGCCCACGGCTCCCGTGTACCACCAAAGGAGCTACAGGTGCGTTGCCGGCCTTTGAGGTGGGAGGTAGGCGCGTTTTTTTGAAGATACCCATTCACTCACCCGGAAAACTGCCGCAGGTAGGCCATTCCACAGTTCAGTGGCACGTGGAAGGAAATTCCTTCTCGAAAACCGCACACAGTACTGGAGTGCCACACATCCAGGTGGTGGATGGTATTTAAGCTTGTGGCGTACCGTAGGGTTTGAAAATCCCGCGGCAGGAATCAGGTCAAACAGTTCCCCAGAACACTCCACGTGATATATGCGGTAGAGAACGCACAACGAGGACACACGTCTCTATGCAACGCCAAAGTGTCAAGCCCGCACAGATTACCGGGTCCCCAACGATTCGAATGGCTCTGCGCATGCGATCAAATGGTTCAAGCTGATACTGGGGTGCACCAGCCCAGAGGTGAGAACAGTACTCCATAAGAGGCCGAACCTGAGCCCTATACAGGGCCAAACGGTGTTTTGGCGTGAAGTACTGTCTCGCTCTGGCGATGAACAAGGTTCCTTTCAGCCCATGAAGAGACATTCCCGAGGGATGCCTCAACAGAAGACACAAGTTTTTTTCGGCATTCGTCAACGTTTTCCCAAGAAAGACCTGCGCGGCCGGAGTATACGGCGTCCACCGTGCTATCATCTGCATAGCAATGAATGTTAGAGTCCACCAACATGTCATTGATATGCAGAAGAAATAGTGTAGGGGACAGCACACAGCCCTGGGGAACGCCAGCGTTCACGGGCTGTGATTTGAGCAAAAACCGTCGACAACGACTTTAATGCTACGCCCAGTGAGAAAGCTGGCGACCCACTTGCATAAATTCTCGGGAAGCCCATACGATGGAAGTTTTGCAAGGAGCGCCCTGTGCTACACACGATCGAAGGCCTTCGCCATGTCCAAACTGCCGGGCCTTCTCCCTTGCTTTCCAAAGCAGCAGCCCAGCGATGGGTCAGGTAAACCAGAAGGTAACCAGTTGAACGACCATGGCGGAAGCCATATTGACGGTCGTTGATCAACTGGTGATCCTCTAGATACACCAGGAGCTGGCTGTTTATAATGCTCTTTCCCTCTGTCTACCCTGCTATATGCGGGATACAGCGAGAAGCTATATATGTATGTATGTTTTTAAATATATAAGTGAATTATACAAACCTATTATATACAAGTTATCATCATCATCATCAGATAATATATCGCTTATTTCTGTCACATTTTTAGTCACCGTCTCATTTTTATTTTCCTCTGGATCTTTGTAGCGAAGTTTGTACTTTTCAGTTTTTCTGTCAAATTTAAAATAGCACTTATTAAATTAGGAAATGGGATTATAAATATACATACAAACATAATCAATTAATACATTTTGATAATCAATCGTTTTTCATGATAAGCATAAATATTTTATATCCTTACATACATACATAGGCATGTTATAATCATATCTAAGGCACACATAAAGACATTTAGCTATTTAAAATATATTAAAAATAACTCACGGTATTAAAGAATGTTCCAGAAGATGTTTAAACGACTTATATGTCCTTATTACGGGGGGTTCCCTATTTATGCTGAATTCATCTCCCAAAACCACTACATTATTTGATTCACCATCTGATTATTTAAACAATTCAACAATATTATAATTGTAAGTTTGTTTGTTACTCACGCAAAAACTACTGAACAAAAGATGAATCTTGATACATAGATAAGATGAGATGAAAAGATTAAGACAAATTAAATAAGAAATTCAAGAAATTAAGCGGCAAGAGGTAGGGGAAGACCTCGGTTGACCTTAGAGAACACAGTACCAATGATACTGGAGGAAGGTCACGTAAAAAGAATGAGGACCCCCCGGAGGGCATGCATGAAGAGGTTAATGACTGTGGACGAGGAGAAAGAGGTATGCGGGGACCGTAGCGTTTGGCGCTCCTTTCTCTCTGACTATCCCGCTAGGGATAAGCGTGAAGTTAGGTAGGTAGGTAACTAAGAAATTTTTAAATAATATCATAAATGCATAAAGGTCATATAAATAAAAGTTATAGTGTGGTAAAGGTCATAAAGTTTTCGAGTTATTTTCTTAAACATAAACAACTATACATCTAATATTTTTGAAGTTTTAAAGTTCTAATCACACACTTAGGAAACGAAAAACATATTTAGAAAACGTATAAAAATTTAGCCATGCGATGACATCGACGCAGCCGGATATAGAACGCATGGCTTAGTGGTCAGAGCGCTTGGACGGTTTCCAAGAAGCGCGAGTTCGAGTCCCGCTGCGTTCAAATTTTTATACGTTTTCTAACTATATATCTAGTTTATATTTTTTATGTATACAAATATATTGTATATTACGGCTGTAACAGAGATGACCTAGCAATAAACCAGTATGTTCTTCATTTTAAGCACAACATACTGAAAAACACGCAAGCATGATATCAATAGATAACTTAAAAAGAACCTCACGCTTGTTTATCTGTAATTTATATATATAAAAAAAAAATAATAATTTCACAAAAGCGTGTTGTTTTTAACAATTATTTATTTCTTAATCTTTAGTTAAACTTATTACAAAAGCTTCTTTTTTGTTTTTTTTTTTAATTATATTTTTCATACAAATGTAATTAAACTTTGAACGTGATTTTGACCGAAGTTAATAAAAGGATATTTAAAAAAAAGGCTCACCAGGTCCAAAAACAGGTATAACAGCGACAGTCAAGTCCCACTGCCTGTCTAACTCCATGAGACACTTGAGTGAGTTCTCACTTGCTATATACTGACTGTTATTATCTGAGGCATATTGCGCTAGTTCCCTTTGTATTTCTGTTAGCGGTAGTATTGACACTGATTTTTCATCTAAAAACCGGGGAGAATTTTATTATAGCTAAGAAGAGAACATAGAATTAAGACGGAGTGTCTTAATTCTATGTTTTTTAATTTTTTTAAAACATTACCTGTTGCCTAATTATCCCCTAGGGTAATGAAGCCTTTTGCAGTATAAAAGGGAAAAAAAGCGTGTGGGAATCGAACTCACAACCATTGCGTGTTTAAAATTCTGTCACGACGCCACAATGGCCTTGAGAGATAAATCGCTTATTACCGATTGACTGCGGACGTAACGAAAGTACCGCCCATAGAAACATGAAACTTGGCTTGTAGACTCCTTAGGGAGTGTTGGTGAGTACTAATAATAAAAGCTAATACTAAATACCTAATAATGAATACACTTACTGGGTAGTATAAATCTGCAGGGATGCTTGTTACAGGGCTCGGGAACTGAACATTGCTTCATTATAGTTAACTTTCTTGTAATGTTGCCGTACTCTATTTGCGGTAGTTGCTTTATATTAACCTGTTAAAATAAAATTTATAGTTTTATTCTTTTTTTGTATAGCAGGGTAAGTAGAGAGATGTTTATTGTCTAGATACTCTGTCCGTCTCTGAATTAAATTATTTAAAGCTCTCTTCTCTTCTTCTTCTCTTTCTTTTTCTTTCTCGTACTCTTTGCCTTGTTACCAAACCCAGGAAATGAAAAAAATCATTTCCTAGCATTCTAGGGGAGTCGAACCCACAATTTGTCATGTTCACAGTCGAATGCTTGTGCCTCTGCATCACGACAGGCATTAGATAAAACTAATAAAAACATAAAACAACTTACATTTTTTAATTCACCATTCAACACCATATCAAAAACATTATTCCTAGTTTCCAATGGTATTTGAGCGGCCATGTCAAAGATTTTTGGATATGATTGCATTTCATTTTCTCTCATTTTGAACCTAGCATCATACACATATTCTACTGGAGGCTTGGGTCGTAATGCTCTTATACAATGTATGGTAGCCCACTGAGATTTAGCCCATTCTGTGAATTCTTTTTGTTCTTTTTCATATACAGGTTTTAGTTCCTAAAAAAAAGCTAATTTGTATAAAAATATATTAAAAGTTTTTTGTAAGAAATATTAGGTTAGGTTTAAAGACATTTATTTATTCTCATTAAGACATACATATATCACATACATGAGAACACAAAATATACAAATAAAAAGGTACATTCGTTGCCATACTTACATTTGAAACAATAATAATTATAATTACCACCACTAAATTGCTAGCAAGTTACCACATTGTAAAGTTTGCTCACTTAACTGTTGTACATTATTGCGGATTGACTGTATTTTGTTCCAGTTTTAGGCAAAACAAGAAAATTCAGGGCACCCAACTTTTTTATTATTATTAAATTGTAATTCCGTATTGATATTTTTATTAATGATCTTATGAATTAGTACTTGTTTATTTTTTTAGGCTCATTAATTTAGTCTCGTGATACACAATTATAGAGAGAGTTAATAAGTTTTATAGTAGTTTAAAAAGTGTTTTATTGCAAATAATTATTCCCCTGAATTGGATGCAAACCCACAGCTAACAAATTTGAAGTCAGACACTGTCCCACTGTCATAACAATGGCCTATAAACTATATTTCTTTTTATTATTTAAAAAAAATATTATTATTTATGATTTATCAAAATAAATAATATTTTATGACACAAACCTCAAATGCCTTATATTCATTTTTAGTGGGTCTCGGCAGAAACTCATCAGGTAAAACATGAGGGTTATCCATACATAGCACTCTGAGGCATTGATAATGTTGATATGATGTTAATGCTGACAATTTGGGGTATTGCATAAACTTGGGCAAACACGGCACAAACAGACGGGACGCTCTGTTAAACTAAAAATATATAAAACATTAAATACTTTTTGTATTATGGCTAAATTACGCTAATACACTCAAAAAGTTTAATTTTTTATAATTATTTTATTAGAATTTAATTTGAAATTTTTTTTGTAACAAAGTAAAGAACCAAATAAAGACAAAAACAAAACACAGCAGATGGCTATTGGCTTTTAGCATTCCTTTGCAGTTAATTGTAGTTTTAGCATTTCAAGCTTGGTTTTGTGTGAAAGAGTAACAAGCTTTTATCCATCCTTACAATTTTTTGCATTTATATTATTAGTAGAATTTTATATATTTTTGTTCTTGTTTCCTTCTTGTAAAAAATAATTTGAATATCTAGTGGGGACTGAACCCAAATGTACAACAACCTCTGCCTTATTGAGTATTGATATTGCAATTGTAGTTATAAGAATAAACGAAGTATAAATAAGGCACTCAATTCTGTTGAAATAATAATTTAATACTTACATCTTCTTTTTTAGAAAACACTTCATCCCAATTAATATTTGGTTTTTCATCTTCAGAGTCACTTGAGATCATGGGATCATAAAATTTTGTTGCGGAGGATTTTTCTCTGTAATACTCTTCTCAATATCATTTCTTTTAAAAGTAAACATCAGGTTGGGAGAATAACACCTGGAATAGTAATGAAAGATAAATAATATATAAAGAGATTAATAGGCTATTATATTGTAGTTATTTTAGTAATTGCTAGGTATGTCCCGTGACTTAGTTGCGTCGAAACTAAACCTCTGTTCAATTTTTCCGTTTCGCAACAGACTTCTCTTAGTGCTTCCAATGAAACCTAAGAGACAAATCCTGGCATTTACGGCCAGTTCCTTCTCCTGCACATTATCTATCAGTTACTCAGTAACGCAAACGTTTATATACATGGAGTGGCACAAGTGTTTAATATAAAATATGTAACAAATATTAATCTTACCAATCGAACTGTCTGTTGATGTGTGCTCCATTGTTTGGCTGAGATAAAAAACTATTATTCTTGATAATCTAAATTGAATCTAATAACTAAAAGATATCTGCAAAATTAAGTTTAGCATAACAAAATGGATTTTCTCATGTTTTTAACAAATAATATTCCATGCATTTACTTAAGATCTAAAATAAAAACTATCTATTGACATTTGAAAAAATAAAGTCCCAGTTTGACATTTCCGTTTCTTTTTACATACACTATATAGGACTAGCACTAGGATTGATTTAAAATAAAAAATATGTCCTATTAACCCTTGATTATAATTTATGATGATTTGTCGATTTAATGTTCAATTAAATCGACAAAATAAAGAATTATACAACACTACTTTTATATTGTACTTGTGAGTTTTACTGACTTATTAACTTGCGTTGATAGTAACAACTCAATACCTGATCATATTGTGTACGGTGTACTTCTATGAAGAGTAATCCTTATGAAAATTTTGGTGTTTATCGTTTTATAATTACAGCGAGTTAGTGTTTATGTTATATTTATCACTTATAATTATAAAAAAGCGAATTACTAATAAAATTGTGGATATTGTCATTGTTTATATATAACTGTGGCCATAATGTCGCAGTGACAGTGCTTGACTGTAATCGCAATAAGTTGTGGGTTCTATTTCTACTCGAGGGACTAGTTATTCAAATTCCTTACATTTTCTCGTTCTGTTGAAAAGGAGAATAAAATGTCTTGACACTTTCTAATATGCGAAAAAAAGCATAAACTTCAGCTTCCACGCTTTACTACTACCCTAGCCCAGGGTGTGGTCAGAAGAACAGAGTGTCAAATGTACGATCACTTTTGGCATCCATACTCATTAATCTTTTCATACGTGCCTAAAAAGCGGAAAACTGCAAATATACAACATCTATACTTAAATGTATAACTGGCAGCAAAGCACACACAAATGATGAAAAAAAATATTTTTTTATTTGAACGCATTATTAAATTATCTTTCATAGATTTTTATTTTTTATAACTTTACGCATACCGTACCAAGGCAATGAGAACCCGGGTGTAGTGTTAAGGCACTACAGCTCTCTTTTTAACATTTTCGCCACTTTCCGCCAGTGTGCATTTCGGCCTGAATGGCGGATCTCAACGCTTTGCCTTGTTACCACAGCGAGGAAATAAAAATACTAAATAATATTTAACTAAATGCATAGGAAAATAAATATTAAAAGTGGAATCATCCACCTTTATCAGAGAGCGCGTATCAGCACCGCACCTGTCCTGTTGTGTTTGACAGATTTTTTATTGGATCCACTCCATTGAGCAAGTTTGGGCACGCGTTACGTAGTTAACTGAACTGTATAGTGTGATCAATTATGATGGCTGCTGATGGAATGCTGAAAGGATTTGAGTACGAGTATATCTACATTTTGATTTGTGGGTTTGTTTACAGGTATAAACTTACTAGCAGAGTATAAACATTAATTTTGCGTGCTGGTGGCTAGATTTAATGCCGCTACTTTGAATAAGGTAAAAATTTTTGGTCTCATTCTCTTTTATTGTTTATCAATATTTTTAACAGTGCTAGAAGCCTAGTCCGTTCAGAATCATCATCCACACAGGAATCTAGTAGAGATATCCAGGACTCATGGAAACCTGACATTCCAGCGGTTTTCTTGCTCATTTAAGTGTATTTTCTTTGGAATGTCAACATGTACTGTAAATAAATGTAATAAATAAAATAAATAAATAATAATTATTTAATTATAGATATTAGGCGCCAATACGTTTGATAATATAAAAATGCATACTTTACGACTAGCGTTTCTTCATTTAAATTTTATGTGCAGTTTCTATTTTTTATGGTTAAATTCTATTCTTCATGAACGTTTGATGTACTTGATTTTTAATTTATTCACCTCAATAAAATAATCTCAAATCTATTATTAATCCAAAAAATATAGTTACTTGTCCAACCTATTCTTACATTACCATGTTAAAAACATTTTCATGTTTTAGCATGCTTTTTCAAAATTTTCGCGTATTTTGAAGCTGCAGTAACGTGTCGAAGCTAACGCCGCATTTTCTCTGAATGTATATATTTTAATGTATTGAATGCTTGTATGTGGTAAACGTCAATAGAATGTACGTATTTAAGTATAGAAATTATTTTTCTTTTTTTTAGCTTCTCATATATCCCGCAAAGCAGGGCAGACAGAGAATCTGAGAACTCCGTTAACTTCGTCTGTTAAGATTTCCTTTCCCCACTTTCCACCGAATAGACGCGTGCGTGGTGGTGGCGGAACTCACACGCCGCGCTTTGCTAGAACGAGGAACTGATAATATTAAATATTAATTATTATAAATATTTAACATTTAATAATAAAGTGGTAAGCGGGAAGTAAATCAAATATTCAAATATATCTAATTTAATATTAATCATTGCGTCTTTTCGCCCAAACGTTTTTATTACGTAAGCACCGTAGTTTGGCAGAAAGGGCGGCCATTGTCCAACTCCTGCAGGAGACATGGGCCAATAATTAATTAATAATTAAAGTATTACCCTCTATTGGCCTTTAATTTCTCGAACCTATTGTGCGTTACGGTCAGATGGTTAGCTGGAAGTGTTTGTAACTTGATTTATATTTCCTTTATCTTTACGTATATTCTATATATTTAATCGATTTTTTAAAAATAAGGTTCTTAAATACGACTGTTTTTTTATGTGTTATCAGGATTTTTTTTTTGAAGAATCAATTTTGATGTTTTTTTATATGATATCTAGTGCTTCTGATGTGGTTTAATTGGGTTAAATTCAATTAAGATGTCACAAGTAGTTTTTGAGAGTTATTCGTAATAATTTTACTTTTTAGTGTGTTTTATTTTGAAGTCGGTTTTTCTTTTTGTTAAAAATCTTGAGTACGTATAGCTAATGATGAATTACAGCCTTCCGTCTACTTTAATGGTGCTTTGGCTAGTGTATGAAGAAGTAAAAAAAGTACAAAAAAATCTAATGTATGCTTGTTCACATAGGGTACAATTTAAAGTTTAAAAAGTAGCCTATGAAGAGAGGGTGTGGATGAATATTGCGTATCTAAGAGTATTATGAGTATCAAGTGTGATGATGACTCCCCGACTTTATCGTATATGTCGGCGATATGTTGGTACTGTTGTTGTGCCAGGATCCATTTCACAATTAAAATGCAGGCTTATAGGTTTTTAGTTCGTTTCAGGATGGCTAAATTGTTTATTACTTGATTTTATAATATTTATTACAAATATATTGTTTAATATTCAAAAACAACTTGATGCGTTGAATACAGAAATCGAAGAGTGTCAACTAAGTAAATCTTATAGTTTATATACACAGTAGCAGCTTGTTTGGTGGGGTTTCGTGAAAACTTACAAAATAGACAGACAGTAACATTTAAAAGGAATGTGAGCTTAAATTATAGGGCTGTTTTCAAGTGCTTGAGGAATGTTGGCTTATCGACAAAAACTTACGAATATAAATGTTATTTTTAAATAGTAAGTGGAGGCTGTCAACTCTATTTTAACTTGTAGAACTTAACACAACTAATGCAATACTCATGTTAATATAAATATTTAGAGAAATATTAAGTGGAGGCTGTCAGCTCCTTAAAAATACAATGCAGACGACAATATAAGTGTTACTCTAAACTGAACATTTTAAACATTTAACTAGCAAACTAAAGGAAATACCAAATCTTAAATATAATTAACAATTTTAAAATAATAAAATCATTACACATATAATTGCGCCCATACGGCCATACTGACTCCAGCGCGTCCCTTGCGCTGTATTACAGTAAAAATTAATTTTCAAACAAGGCTGCACTCACTGCGAGATCTAGCCAAAAACAAGACCAGAATTAAGGATACGCTTGGTGGGCAGCCAGCGCGTCGGAAAGGATGTTTGGATAGGTAAAACAAGGCATCACCCATGAGATCCTAATCACATAAGGCATCTCACCACTGCAGGATCACAGCCAAGCACATAAGGCATCACCATGCGGGATCTAGCCAACACATAGGCATCACCTAACTGGGATCATGGCTTACATAAGGCATCACCACTAGGGATCTAGCCAATCCATAAAGCATCACCACTACGGGATCTAGCCAATCACATAAGGCATCACCACACTGCGGGATCCTGGCCAATCACATGAGGCATCACCCATTTCCGGGATCTAGCCAACAAAGACCAGGATTTAAGGATACGCGTGGTGGCCAGCCAGCGTTGGAAAGGATGTTTTGGATAGGTAAAATAAAACTCACAAACACGCCATGTGCAAACAATAAAGTTACATGTAAATATTATTTCAATATCATCAATAGTCAATTAGCACAGGTAAAGAATATCGTTTCCAATTACCATCAACAATTACCATCAACAATTACCATCAACAATTATCATCCAGCAAGAATTACCATCAACAATTACCATCAACAATTATCATCAACAATTACCATCAACAATTACCATCAGCAATTATCATCAACAAGGAATTTTTAAGTAAGCAATTACCATCAGCAATTATCACAACAATTACCATTATCAATTACAATTACCAATAATTTCATTAGTAATTAAACATGTCCAAATATTACTGCAAGAAAGGTAAAAGTATCATCAAGCACATTACTCTCTCTAGTTTATACACTCTGTAAAGCTTAATTCACAAACACGTCAATGTACAAAATCAAGAGTCACTAAAATTAACACATTAAAGTTAAATATGTTAAAACATTACAGAAGGTAGACGTAGAGTACCGTCAGAAAATCACTCTCTGTTGATTTCCCAGCCCATACGGTCATTTCATCTGAGTTGTTAGAATCGTTTAAATAGACCCTATTTTTGTAGCTATAGAAGCGGGACGTAAGTCGTTGTGATTTTTCAATAGCATTTTTTATTCCTGAAGGACTGTGACGGCTAACTGTTATGTGACATGTTAGCCGGTATCTATCATTCGGTAATACTTGTTAAATTTCCATTGCCCTTTCACATTTAGAGCCTAACTTAGTAGTATGGCGTTCGTCGCCTCATTACGATAAAATTATCGACCTTAAAAGCATGTATTGCAGTTTTACTTTTATCTAAACGCGTTTATTATCGCTACCGCTCGTCCATCCGCTTTTTTCAAACAAACTAACTTCGTCCAAGTCATCGTCAATTTGCAATATTTTAATGACAGTTAGGGAACATACTTTTCCTAATAATAATTTCATACGGCTTTTAGCAGTTTTCTCTGAAACTATGCAATTCATAGCTAATTGTAATTTTTGTAATGATATGTGGCAAGGCCTATTAAACCAACCTATCAATTCAACCTATCTATTGAACCTACTAGCACTCTTTGCTACGACATGGCGTGGAATCTCATAATCCCTTCACAAGATTTATTAAGTTTCATCGAAGTCACACTTTTGTCTTGCTTAGTAAGTATTGCGATTAAATTTTGAAAGCATATGATGTCAGTTTTACTTTTACAATAATTAGTGTAAATCAGATCGAAATATTTAGTGCAACCGTCGGTACTAAAGAATATTCAAATTCATTGCGTTTTTCTATTCATTTTCTTGGTTACATCTGCATGAACAGTTTGGAAAGTTATAGCTATTCTTTAAATAGGATATAAAACAACCTGTCTAACATCCGACACACTTTTTCTTACACATAACCCAATTTTAATAAATTCTCTAACTAACCTAGTCATATTAGGAAATCAATACTGCTCTCGTAATTTTTCAAAGGCTTTTCCAATTAGAAATGTTAAGTTATCGTGGTAATGATATATAAGTTTCCATATGTAATTAATTTCTAATTGGAAGCTTTGTAAAAAGATCCTCAGTCTCGGAGTACTGTACTCTTGGAGTTGAGTCTCGCTTATGCTTTGAAGCTTTAAAGATTTACAATCATTGATGACTTTAAATGATCAGCCATGAATTAAATATCAAAAATGTTTTTCTGGCCTTTATTATAGCAAGAGACTCTTTTTCATATTAATAATAATAATAATAAGCCCGCAGGGCAGCTTGTGGCGAGCTGTTGGGGAGTGGCGACCCCACGGACCTGAGACCTCCAGAGGGGAATTGTAATTTATCCCCCGCCTCTGGCTTGCCTTCATTGGCCGGCAGAGTGGAGCGCAAGAGCTATATGCTCGGAAGGGTGGAAGTGCTCAATCTGCGTAATAGCGGGGAAACCCGCTCACGAGCTCACTCGCGATGGTGAAACCGGTGCACACCTCTCGACACCCTTAGCCGACCACACCGATGTTGCGCCCGAGGCACTACGCC